>DWHO01001765.1:0-14591 GCA_018247575.1 Eurytides lysithous rurik | reverse complement strand
GTTCTAAGCTACCTCCCCACCAATTTTCAGCCAAATCGGTTCAGCCGTTCTTGAGTTATAAATAGTGTAACTAACACTACTTTCTTTTATATATAAAGATTTGTTCGGCCGCGTAATCAAACAAAACCGCGACCTGGAATACGAGCTGAACGCTGGCCTAGTCTCGTTTTTCAGGAGACGAGACGATCAAATCGTGCGCCTGATGGTGTTGCAACAACGCAATGTTACACACAACCACACACTCACATTGCAGGTGGACTCTGTAAAAGAGCCTTACCACTTAAAAAAAGCCGCTGTAGAACCTGCTCTAACTCTTTGATCATAATAATAATAATACAATATCACGGAACATCTCACACATTGCCATCTGATCGCAAACTAGGCAGGGCCCGAACTATGGCAACCAAATAACTGGTACACGTACTTATATATTACTTCAAATTATATTTCAATGCATATAGATAATTAACAACCAGCCACAGAACAAATGCCTCTGCTCATTGTACAAACATTTTGTTTTGGGTGGGAATCGAACCCACGACCGTCGTTTTAGTGGGTAGTGCTCCTGACTGCAAAGCCGAAGACAGCGGGTTCGAATCCAATTGAAGATGAGCAGTAGTACTTGCTCTGGGTATCAACGTCTATAAAGTATGAATTTAAAATATATCAGCATGAATAACAGTTGTATGGTTGTCACAGTTCAGGCTCTGCTTAGCTTGAGACCAGACGGCCGTGTGTGATATGTCCCCATATTTAATAATATTTCTTTAATTTAAAACATAACAAATGAATACCAAAGCATCGTTTAAGGCGTCGACGAATTGTTCGTCGGGCATCTTGAGGAGTTCTTTGGCGTTTTGCTGGGTCGTCGACCACACTAGAGAGCTCCTGGTCGAGTCGAGCGGCAGCAGCGCTACGGGGCCGGTTGGCAGGAACCGCTGCCAGGCGGTCGTGTTCTCTGTCTCCTGAAATAACAAAAGCCAAATCATTTTTCAAGAACCCTCATATAATAGCGGTGTTGATATAATGTTATGAACTACAGAAGTATGACGCATTCTAAACACGAAAGTGTTTATTGTCATGCCTTCTTTCAAACGAGTTACTGGTTTAGCATCGACGTAATATTTGGTCAATCATATAGGTTTGAAATTAACTAAAAATAATAACGAAAGGGAAAAAGACATCTAATAAAGCGACGTGAAGAGGGTGGCAGGATTGTATTGCCAGTCATTCTACCGAGAAGCAGTAATGTGTAAGAACTGCTGAGTTCCGGCTTGAAGGGTAATGCTAACAGTGTAATTATCAGGCATAGATATACCTTCTTAAGTCTTTAGATGATGATCGCTGTGCTGCTATTATGGCCAAGCAAGTTATTATGGAGTAGGCGGGGAAACGAGCAAGCGATAACCGCTGCCCATGGACATTTGCAACGTCCAACGTTCTGCAAATGCGTCGCCCGCCTTTAAGGTGGGAGTTTTTGGAAGGGGAGGGGTAGGCAAGGGGGTGAGGAGATATGAAAAGGAAGCAACACTTCCACTTTACGCCGATTTTCTATGAGGTCGTGGTATTTATCCGGTTCGAGCTGGCCAATCCAGTAGCGGGAGCAACTATCGCATGGCTCTGCCACCGTAAAAACCGGCACTGTGTCGTTATGGGCCAGCAAGATGTTTACTATCGGATGCCATTTTTTTTTACCAAAAAGAAAAAAGCGCGGGCAGGGCTTAGTTCATAACATTCGATTTACCTCGGACAGGTGCACGGTGGCCACTACACCAGTTTGGTCGTAATTCCAAGACAGATATTGCACGCCCATCGCCTTCCGCACAGCCGAGTTTGCGCCGTCGGCGCCGATCTGAAATAACAGACGTGTATTTTCTTTAACAAAAATGTGCGATCCACTTTTATATCCAACCGCTCAAATTTTATAGAATGATCGATTATCATAGCGTAAGGAAAAACTAAAGTATAACTTATAATAACAAAATAACAGTTGATGAATGACACGGGTCATGAATTAAATATTTATGGCGATGCAAGATATAGGCGTATTTATTTTAGAACATTATGTAAATTTTATGTTATTAATTATAATTTGCTATCCTACGACACCTAGTGCACAAAATTTGGTTTTGTTCGCCAATTTGATACAAAATTTAGTTTTTGTCGTCACTTAATTTATGGTACAAATTAGCTATTATATATGTAAAAATATTATAATTATCAAATTATTTAAAATTACAAACTAACTTCAATTCAATTTCTTGAACTTTAAAAAGAAGACAAATGAACATAAACTTCTTTGGAGCTTGGTAATAGGCAGGTAAAATAGGATAAGTAATAGGAAAGTAACATTACTTAGAATAAAGGTAAAAGATGGTAGAAACTCGTCATACTGGTTAAACCTATTCCTGGAATTACACCAATTCTCAGTAGTGTGCAACCCTGATTTACATCTAATAATAGACGAAATATCAAACAATGAACACATCAGGTAGAGATGAGTCAGGTAAATAACTTTTAGCTAACGTACTCTTATTCGTTCTCTTTTTAAGTATTGTGATGAATTTATTTTTGTATAGAACTTTGTGTTTATTAAAATGCATACTTTTTTTTAATAATTGTTCGTCGTCAAATATTAATGATTGTCATATTTTAGACTATGTATATGTA
The DNA here is from genome assembly GCA_018247575.1 of Eurytides lysithous rurik. Lineage (NCBI taxonomy): Eukaryota > Metazoa > Arthropoda > Insecta > Lepidoptera > Papilionidae > Eurytides > Eurytides lysithous. The sequence goes on along the minus strand of DWHO01001765.1, from coordinate 11,921 downwards.
TTATAGTTAGTTAGACTATATGTAGTATAGTTCGAAAGAGATGTTGCACAAATTTATTTTAAACATAAATTAAATTAATTTTAAAATGGATAGAAATAAAACAGGGAAGTTATCATATTTACAAAGTTCTCGTTAAAAGGACTATTAGGAAAAGTAACTAAGCGACAATAGGCTAATGGTATTGTGGAATCAGTTTTTGGCAACAGAATTTTTGGACCGATATAACTTACGGATTTTTTTTTATAAAAGAATGAAAAAAACATATTTGAAAAAAAAATCTTATGTCGCCAAGATCGTTTGTGACGATTGATGAATGCTTGTCATTTGGTGCACCGCTTGCTAGTTTGATTACAACTTATTGCATCGACGGTTCAATATCTTTCTGAACTGGGGTGGTACCGCTGAATTCACAATGCACTACTTCGTGCACACAAAGCACCATTCAGAAAATGTTTAAAGTAAATTATGAAAAGTTAATGAGCATTTCATAAAAATTAAGTAACTTGCACCTAAATTAGTTACCGCATGTATGATTTTACTGCAATTATTAACCCTTTGAACGGAAAAGACGAGTCCAGCTCGTCATGAACTTTTTAGATACTAATTGTGTTCTTATATGTATATATAACAATAAACATTCATATAAAAGTGTGAAACAAATATTATTTTTAATAATAACAAATTATTTGAGCAACAAAACCGTAAGTTTCTATATCAATCCCTTCTCTTAAAACTAAGAAAATAAAATCCTCTGCCAGAACAGTGCTGGCTGAAAATAAATTGTCGTTCAAAAGGTTAATTGACGAAATGGTAGTACCAACTCTTAATACATTCGTGCATGTAGCAACGCCAATATCGCCTGCAACGTTTATCTCTTGCATTTTCTATTGAGGACAGATAAGGATTAATTTTAACTTGAGCCGTGTTTAAAAGTCGGCTTCGTGGATATAGGTTATCAATACAATTATTACCTTCGGGCTAGATGTTTTATAGATGCTATGAGCGCAATGTAAGGTGTATTCTCGCGATTTCAGCCGATTATTTATACATACATACAAACGTGCGGGAACGGGCGGCGAAACCATGTTGCAGTGGTAAAGTGTTTCCCGACTATGCTGCTCCGTTCAGCTTTCACGCTGTCGTGATTTCGCGAACAATCGATTTGTGAAACATATTCGAAATATTCTCTAAGAACTTTTGTGTTCATATCAAAAATTATTTAACGAACGAAAGCACTTTCGTGCGCCATTTTCATGCCAAAGGTTCGGTTAGGCGTTGGTTCCGGTAATATTGTTTTGTGAGTGAGAATTTAAAAGATTTTACAAGAGCTTCGTAGGTCTGTGTGACGTAAGCGTTTTAACTATATTACAAATACAAGATAGTGTATTAAATCTTGTGTGACTTGAATGATAGAGTTATTTTTTAATATGGGAAAATGTACAAAAAAATATTGTTAAATAAAAATAGTGAAATTAATGTTGTGGTCATGAAGTGAAAAAAATAAATAAACGAAATAAAGAATTAATACGTATTGAAAAATATAGGTGATGTACCGATGGTTGGAAATAAAACTCATGTAGTTGCTGTTAGAACAGACATTTCTGAGGATTCCCCACGTCGCTTTGTTATGGTTAAGATTCTTTCCGAGGTTCACAGCGCAAACTATTTTCGTAATGTTTACTTTAAACTGATTTCAAATAAGATAAAGCACTGTAAATATATGTGACGTAAAGCTCACCGACGAATTAATCTTTGACATATTCCATTAGGGTTTTCATATATAAACAAACTTTTTTTTTTTAAATGTTTCCGATAAAATCAGAACGATCGAACGAGGTGAATGTAAGGTACAGTTTATGATAGCCCTACTGCAAATGTTAAATACTCTAAATTTGAATGCAATGAATATAAAAAATTAAAAAGAGTACAATGTATATTGGTCTTATTTATGGCGTAGGAGGCAAATGGGCAAGCGGTAACACCTAATGGTAAGCGATCACCGCTGTCCATGAACATTAACAGCGTCGAAAAACATGCAAATGTGTGGCCAGCCTTTAAGGTAGGAATTTTTGGGATAGTTGAGAGAGTTAGAGGGGAAAGGGGAGGAGGGAATGGGGGGAGAGAAAAGAGGAAGAGTGATAGGCCACCGACCTCACCGGACAAAACGCAGAAGCTAAAATACTTCCGAAGTGCCGGCTCATTCCAGAGCTACTGCGTCTACCACCCTAGTTACTTAAAGAAATTATAACGAATTGATATGTGAATTCTAATACCTTTTTACTTCAAAGTTTTGTATTACGAAAGCAAATGAAATACATTATTTACATTAAAAAAGTCTTCTTTAGATATTAAACAAGAGGCAATGATAGATGAGTTGTAATATAATAATATAAGTATACTTGAACATTCGTCTAACAAACAAATATTTTCACCTTTCAGTACATTCAGATTTTTTATTTTTTATGGAACGATGCAATATATTTCACAAATCAAAATATCCGGCGGCACTCCTCAAAATTGGAACACATCGAGATAAATATCACTGCAAAGAGGTTATACAAATATTTGAATTTGTGGAATATATTTAGGTTTAAAGAGAAAAGAAGTAATTTACGTTTGATGACGGTGTGTGTTTAAGAGAGACATTAATTAAACTAAATGATGTTTTTTTATGAAAGGGAAGCGATTGATTTATTGAACATGCATCCGCGTATAAGAAGGCGTGACGTTTGTTGCTCCAGGGATATCATCAAAGTGTGAACTGAGCGCATCTCTTGCGACACAACAAACATTCCAAGAGTTTTCGAATAATGCTGTGTGAGACAAACGTCGATAGCGTTTCGCAGGTAAGTTTATACGAAGTTTATAATATTAGTTCGTCTAATCAATTCGTGGATTTGGGCGAATACTAGAAAGGATTCCATCATAGTTCATTGTATTATTATTAGTATTCACTGGTAATATATGTACGTCTAAATAATGACCATAGAACAGACTATTCAAAATGTTTTTTTTTTCTAATAAAATTTAAATTTAGTAATATCCGTAAAAATAATTCTTATTTAAAAAAACAGATTTATGATGAAATTAATTTATAACAACCAATAACAACAGATACTACACATTTAACAGATTGCGTTGGTGATAAAATTTGTACAAAAAATTAAATAAGGCTTGTTACGATAAATCATAGGATGAAAAAAAAAAACAAATGAAGAAAATACTTTCAAATTCCCGTGTCATAACATAATAGGCTAATTTATAGTGATAACCGATCTGGCAAATAGCCTATTTGAGCTTTGTTGAGGAGGAAACTGGCGAAAAGCATCCCTATCTGATGTAAATTTATGCTATGACATTCATAATGTAAAATAGGTAAAATTGGTATACATGTTAACAAACTTATCAAATAATATATCTGTCATGTCATTCACATATTTCATGTCACATATTTTTGGGTGACCATCAAATCGGTTAAAAGTGGAATGTTCAACCGTCGAAGTCAATCTTTGTAACAAGGTAGTCTACTAAAGTGGAGTTAGTTTACTGTCACTCACACTGCGACTGATCTCTCCAATCATGTCAGATATCTGTTCCATCGAATTATTAGAGAGAAGAAAAAATGAGTGCATCTTTATTTTATAAAACTTAAATATCTTATTTGGCTGATCCCTTGTTGATAAGCCGTTGCCGTCAGCCAGGAGCACAATGTTATTGTTTCTGTTTTGGTTTTGTGCAAAAATTACTCAAAGCTTGAACAAAGGACATTGAATAGTATTTTATTGTAGAATTCACACTTACGAGCACTACACAGTAATGATTGATGATGTATTCTATCTTAGTTCTCAATGCCTCAGTGTCTCAAATAATTTATCCAAGTATTCGTTAACGGGTTTGAATATCCGTATATAACAGAAATAATTGGTTTGTTTGTTTAAAAAAAAAAACGAAATAACAGTCAAAATCAAAATTATCCATCTACCCAAATTAAATTGAAACATTCTTTATTTTCCTTTAGCGAAAACTCTTAGTCATTGATACCGAAACAAATTCTGGTAATTTAACACAAACATAAACCCGGGGAAAAGTTACTTACTTAAAAATACTTCACCTGTTGATGTTTCAATATTTTAACAGTATTAATGGCTGACTAGACTCATATGACTTCATCTTTTTAAAGATGATATTGATAATGTTTTGTTAAATATTGCATGAAATATAAAGATTAAACCCAATGAAATGTAAAATAGCAATACAGGTTCATGTCTCGTGGAACAATGAAAAATCAGTGGAATTCGGAGAACGAATTCGAATAGAATTCTATTTTCTACGGCAATAATTGGAGTTTAGCGCGTGCCGCGTTATGCTAACAATATTTGGCGTATCAATGACCAGTAAAATTGTAATTCATCGAAAACCCACTCCTTTGGCACTTGATAATAATAAAATATAGCTTCGATTACTTAAAACATAACTCTAAAATGCAGATCATAAAACGCCCTGTGAAATAAACGATTTTTTTTTGTCATAGCGATAGGTGACGCGCTTCAGTTTTATTAGAAATGACTAGACGTTTTAATATTTTAAATTGAAAGTCTTAATACGTAATAATCAAAGTTGCTTTTTGGTAGAAGTTGTATTTGAAATCAAAACTTACTTTTCTGTCAAGTCTTATGTTGCTGCCAGATCTTGTGTCGGTGACATCTATGATACAATCTTGTTGATGTATAAACGTCTCTGAACTAATAAAGTCGATAGTATTTAACGTTTTACCTTAAGAAGTAGTTTATATTAGGGTATGTACGATTAGGCGCGATGTTCTTATTTAAACATAAAATAATATACTTTTTTTTTTAATTTACTGCAAACCAATGGGCGGGCTTAATGATATTTAGCATTATCTGCCAGTCAACTAGGTGGTGTTGTGGTATGGGCAATAGAGAGGACCCATTAATATGCATAATAAATAAAGGATAATAAAATAATACTATTTAAGCAATGACCGAGCAGTCTGCTGATAAAATGCAAATAAACAAACGTAGACTTTTACTGTAATAATAGAATTTATTTTGATCGATCGAGTTAAACGTTGACGCAACTACTCGCACGCATACGGCGACACTTTCAGATTAAACGTTTGCCAATAAGCTCTATAGCGTAAGAGATGACGAGAAGAAAAGTTTCATTTGAAAACACTGGCGGCCCGAGCGTTTGCGAGAATAATTCTCAGTCTACAGTGGATCGTGCGCGAGTTCTTAGGGCATGTGACGCCCGTGTGAGAGATTCACGATAAGTTATGCAGCCCAAAACTGTCCCGTCAGACGTTAAACGTAAAAAGGTTCAGTTGATTTATATATGTTACGGTGTGTCGCGAGCGGTTTTGAAGTGTTTTTGTGTGAGTGGCTACCCGTTCGGTGTTATGGACACTACATATCTAAATTAACATAGGATTTTTTTTAATTAAATTTATAAAACGAGGCGGCGTTCCTTGAGCTTATAACCCAATCTTTTATTTTTTTACTTTATCTATTCTTTATGATATATGTACATCTTACAATAAGAGGTTACAAAGGCGAACTTAAAGCCTGTAGGTTTTAGGTCTCCTAGTCAAATAGTATGAGGTATATTTTATGTATGTAAACGTTAGTTTATACATATTATACGTTATAAAATGTCATCTCCATGGGAACTATTCGTTTTGATCTATCCCATAGGCGGTACAAATAATATAGTAAATGCACAGGGGTGGGTAACAATGCTGCGAAAACCATTATTTCTACTAGGGCCTAGCTAAGACTCGTATGAAGTAATAAAAATAAGCTTCAAAGAACAAAAGCATTTATAAATGCTATGCTAATGTAAATTTGTAGGGATTTTTTTTTTCCATAGAAACTTACATTGCACAAGATCTTGGCCGATTCAGTTGTAATAGAATAATGCCAGATATTAAAACAATCAGCGATTTTGTCGCAATAGTATAATTTCCTTATTATATCGCTTCTTAATATGGTAAAATTAGAAACAATATATATATATCCTTTATTAAAAATTAAATTATTTTTTTAGAAATTATCGGAGTTTTTTTGTAACAGAACTAATTGCTAGACTAGGTGTATGTCAACAATAATGTACTTTCTTAATAAATAAATACTAATGTGAAATATTGTTAAACATATGAAATGCAATAAATAATTAAATATTTTAGCATTTGGAAATAAAATATTTAATAATTTTATTTTGCGAACTATTATAAGGCTAACCAAAGTTTTTGGTATTAAAAGTATATTTACCGTCATTTCATCTTTTGAGATTTTTCTTCGGTTTGATTTTTTGGGCCATTCTTGTTTGTTATTTTGGTCGAACGTGATTCTCAATGAAAGATAACTTTTATGGAAACCCTTAAAGTCTGCCGAGGAAGGGGTCATTCTCGGTGGCCAAGACGCGTCCCGAGACCGACGAGTGGCGAGTGAGGGGGCGACAGTTGGTGTTTAATTTCGATTTCGTTATCCTCCAATTTTGTTATATATATGTTAATTCATTTTATCGTAACATGTAAGACGCTCGACACTTGCAAATAGTAACTCGTCCGACTAAAAGAGTTGTTATCCACAAAGATTAAAAGTTGTAAAGGGTGAAAAAAAACCCCTATTTCCGCATTATGGTGGCAGTTGTTGTGATTGGAGAAACTGTTTGTAGCTATACCGAGAGGGAAGTGTGCGATGGCGCGGTGCTATGAGCGAGGTCGCAGAGGATTCGGATGACGGTGACGTCGCTTACATCTCTAGCGACGAATCCACGCATGGGATCGATCTAGCCGAGAGACTTAGGGTCAAACCTTCCAGGGACATTTGGGAATCCGGTGACTATATACTGTCAACTTACTATCACATCGAAACATCTATTCACTACTATGAAAGCTATTCCTGTGATTTTGTTTGCGTTAATCCAATACTGTTTTTAATCCGAGGTAAATTATGTTAATTTGTTAATAATTTATGAAATTACACCGATCCCTTACTCAAGATATGAGTAAAAGAAAGAGATATGCACATACTTTTACGCAATTTACAATATTGGAACTTCAAAAATACTGTTGAAACTCCAACAATTCTTTTACTATATTATAGAAATAGAAAATGATAACCAAAGATTGTACAAAACTAGTTGATGTCTTTGAACTGTTGATATACCAGTATTTTATGCTCTCAATTTCTGTTGTGTAAAAATTAGATACGACATTATATTTTTATGTTTGCGAACATGTGTAACGAACGCTATTACTACAAGTTTGGATTAGCTTGCTAATTCCGCATAAATATTCATAACAATACTAGAATATTAATATATTATAAATTTTGATACGATATTCAGTCATAAAACAATTCTTATTTATTTTATTTTTTATCTAACTTTTTTGTAAACTTGTGCTATAATAAAAATATTTAACTTTTCAGAAGACATATTATTTGTTTTACGACATCTGCCACAAGCCGAGGAGTTATTAGCAGTATTAGAGGGGGGACACAATGAAGATGTTATCAATGCTATAACAGAGACAAAGAGAAAAGTTGATATGAGGACAACAGTGTTGTGGGCGTCTTGGTTAGGGAGAAGTTCGCTGCTGGCGAGACTGCTAAAATTAGGAGCCGACCCTAATAGTGCTGACGATGCTGGAAGGTGAACGTTGTATACGTATATTTGTACTTCCTTGTTCGCTACTAGTGTTGAGATGCATTTATATTTTATTTAAACAAACAAAACATATCAATATTTATAGTCTAAGATTTCAAGGAAGACCGTTAGGAGATAGAATTTTCCAGGAAGAACCCTAGTCCAAATTTGAAGATCAGTAAGTTAAGTTTGAAGTTGTCGTGTTGGTGACGATAGATATTTCTCTGTCAAACGAAACCTTAGAAGACCTAACACGAAACGGAAAGGGAATTTTATAGATAAACTAATAACATTTAAGTACGCCGTGTCCGCGAGCGGATATTTTATTTTTTACGCTTATAATGTAATCTTTATCGATAACCAACTAATAATATTTAACGGATAAATGCGTCGAAGGGGAAAGTTAGCCGAGCTGACATGTGGTTAATATAAGCGACGGTTAAACTGCAACCACCTGCTTTTTTGTCGGGACAAGCTTCGAGAGCATGTCCCCCTGTTCTGTGTTTCTCAGCACCTCATAAACAGCTCGTATGGATGCAAATAATAATAAGATGTGATATTTCAGAACGTGTTTACATCTCAGCTGTTTGGTGGGGAACGAGGAATGTACAAAATTGTTGTTGGAATACGGCGCAGATCCTAATAGGTGGGATTCGCCGACCGAAAGGAAGGCGACTCCGCTGCACTGTGCCGCTAGTGCCAAATGTTTGAAATGCGTAAAGGTAAAGGACCGTTCAAACTTACATCCCTTCTTTGTACGTAGGATATTGGGATGCTATGTGCTTACCGTGCTGATATACGGACTTTACCTATCATATATTTTTTATTTAAAAAGTGGTGATATCATAGAGAGCACGGCTTGATATGATATTTAAAATAAATATATTTTATGTAAGATTACATCGAATAAGTAAAATTAAAATTTTCTCGTATATATCTACTTGTCGTCCCGCATTGTTACATAATTTCTATCAACATCGGTTAGTTATTTTTCACCATTTTTACTATTGTGTTCACGTTCAGACTCTGGTCTTTTGGCGAATACGGATTCAATTTGCTACTTTCAGGTGTTGATCAGTCATGGAGCTGACGTTAACGCGGGGCTAAGTGAACGCTCCCCGCTGCACTACGCTGTATTGAGCGATGCACCGGAAGTTGTCGGCGCATTATTGGAAGCGGGCGCATGCCCTGATACTCCGCAGGTACGTCTGTTTTCCATCGCATTTGCGCAATTAAACAACTTAAGAGGCTAACAACGGATTTAACCAAATATTCCCGAAATTAATTATGTGGCGCTCTTATAAACCAATGTTGAAGATAACAATGCAAAGCAAATGACGAACATCAGCAGCAAATTTTTGGGTAATTTTGATAATTAAATGGACGAAAAGACAGTAACATTCCATCAGCATGTTAAGTTCTTTAATGAGTGTTTTTATCCCGTTTTATTAAAATTTTAAATAAGCATCGTAATACATTCACTATAATATATATCCAATTAATAGATATATTTTGACAATATAGATAATTTCTCTAGGTCTTAGTAAATTGTCTCTGAAAACGAAGTCGTCAAATATTCGTAAGACATGTAAGTTCGAGGAAAAGCCGAGCAGCGTTTACCGTGTCTTTCATCACATGAAAATCAAAGTGCGCGGGTGACAACCGAATCATAACATTTCAATCGCAGGTTTTCACCGAAACGCCTTTGCACGTGGCCGCGTCGCTGGGCTCGGATTCCTGCGTGAGGCTACTTTTGGATGCGGGGGCCGATGTGCGTGCGGCGCTGGGACCGGCGAGGACGACCGCTTTGCATCTGGCTGCGGTGGACGGCCACGCGGAATGCGCCAGATTGCTTCTGGACCACGGCGCACACATCGACTGCCCGAATTCCAGGGGTCAAACGTCTTTGCACCTCGGTAATAAAAAGACGTCCCTATAAATCTAATATTGAATAGTATATAATATATATTCTAATTACAAATTATTTCGGACATTATATGTGCTGGTTGGTATCAGGCCTATGGGTTTGTCACTAACATGGCTTCTATCTTCTTATTATTTCGAAACGATTTAAAGTTACCTTTTTATAATTTAAGAACAATATTAGGTCTTTCAAATCGCTAGAAATCTTCACGATCGAAGTCCTGGACAATATTAAATTAGAAATTAAAAGAACTGTAATTTAGATTTTACTTCTTAATACTCGAGGTCGAAGGCTCGCATAAAAATGTTTCATATACTTTGCCTTGCTGTTTGGAAGATTAGGGACGTTTATTATTATTTCTCATCTATGACGCATGATGTTTTGTTTTAGCTGCTTTGGCGCAATCGATAGAAGTAGTAGAACTCCTTGTCGGGAGGAGGGCAGATGTACGCGCGAGGGACATTGATGGCAGAACACCTTTACATGGTTCGATTGTACGGGGTGCTAGAGCCTGTGATGTAGCGCGGCTGTTATTGTCAGTCGGAGCTGATCCCAACGCGCCTGATAATTTTGGTTACACCCCGCTTCATATTGCGGCATTGAACGAGTTCTCTGCTTGCGTCTTACTGTTGCTTGGTAAGAACAGAAATAATTTAAATTTTTTATAAAGTGTATTCACCGACTTGATATAAATCCTACTTAGTTTTAAGCACATGTTCGCAGTACAAAGTGCAATCAGATTGAAATTTCTGAGGAAGCCTTGCGATGTCCCGTTTACAACAAAAATACGCACAATTAGGGAGAACTAAAAAACTACTCGTCAAATCTCGCTAAAATTGGGACCACACGACAAGCATCAGCTTTCAAACATAATAAGAATCATCGAAATCGGTACACCCAGTAAAAAGTTATGAGGTAACACACATTAAAATAATACAGTTGTAGTGAGAACCTCCTTCTTTTTTAAAGTCGGTTAAAAAGCAAACTTTTCAATGTGTTTTTTAATGGGGGTCACGCATTAAGAAAATAATTAATAAATATTATAGGTATTTTTTATTATTTTATATATGGATTTGATATGGGTCTTATTTCCTTATGGAAAAATTAAACAATAATTAACTCGAAGTTCAAATACATACGGGTAAATTGAGGGGGTTAAATTTAGTTATAAATAATCAGAATTGCCACAATTTCAAAATCTGGAGTCATATTTCTAAAGTATACCCAGGCTTTTCAAAGATAGTGAGGACACTATCAAACGAACTCACAATATGGTTGGGCACGTTTGACAAATATTTATATTCAGTTAATTGTATTGCGCTTCCAAACCTTACTATTATTGAAGATCTTGGATTATTCTACAGCTATGTGCAGTCAATTTAGCATTATAAGTGTAAAAATAGCACGTTCTTACATTTATCTATTATATCGTGCATTTAGCATGTTCCGCGAAACGTCTTTTATCTTTCATTATGACGCGTTTGATGGTTCCAACATTGCGCAAATATTTAGCTTTGTTTAGACTAAATTCGTGTTCATCGATTTCCGCGTAGTTGGCGAGTGTGTTTATTGTGTTAAGATCGAATCTCCGCTAGAATGTTCTATGAAATTCTAAGTCGACTAAAGCTCGGCCTGCCTTGTGTACCAAAAATGGTACCAGATAACATGACCATAAAATGAAAGGTGAAGATTTTTTCAATTGATGTCCGTAGCAAATTAAACGTCCTATTTACTTCATACTCCACATTCAATTACGCCGTGAATATTTTTTGTTTGGGTTTTATTTTTTACTACTTTCATTTGATCACTTCTCATGTAAAATATTGGCAATTAATGTTGAACGAAAGTTTTTTTCTTTGGTATGAAATTACTATAGTAAAGTCACGCAAAAAGTATCTACTTTTAGATGAATGAGTCAATTTTTTCGGGTCAGGACGGACTTCTTTACAGAAGAGAAACAGTAACAGAAGAAGTAAAGCAGTATTATATGCGAAGTATCTCCTGATACTGTCATTAAAAATAGGGATGGCATGAAAAAACGGGATTTTGGGTGACAAGTGCCTCATTGTCTGTATTCATTTCGTTCGTTAGTTACCACCTCATTAATCGAACGAAAAGTAATAGAAAAACTAGTGGCGGTACTACCATACAAGCCAAAAGCAACGCTCAAATTTAAAAATAAATTATTTGGGAATTATGTGCTAATTAATTTTCTTCGGTGGTAGAGCCACGCAGCTGTTCCCTTTGCCGAATGGGTCGGCTCGAACCGGATTAGTACCACCACCTCACAGAAAATCGGCGTGAAGTGGAAGTGTTTTTGCTTCCG
>DWHO01001764.1:0-14592 GCA_018247575.1 Eurytides lysithous rurik | reverse complement strand
GATTAGGCGATCCGATGAAGCTTTACAGAGCCGCATAGGCTAAAAGCGTCAACGTCAGTTAAGATAAGATAAGATAACGCTCCGCAAATTTACGCCATAAGATTTTTCATTTTTAGGGAGAATGCCGTAACTTAAAATCTAGATTTTAATCTCACGTTAATTGTGATTGATAAAGATAACCTGTGATCCAATACATTTTCCTTGTTTAAATTGAGGTGTCACAATATCCCGTTAATTATTTAAAGCTAGTGGCGTTGACATAGATTGTCACATAGGATGTCTATTCAGGTTTTATATTATCCAAGTGACTAAAACAAACTCGTTTCAATTACTAAAAGTAGGTTGAAAAGTTTCGTAAGCTTTGTAAGGGTGCATTCAATCCTCATTTTTGTTTTCGTAATAATAATACTTCTACGTTCGGGCGTTCATGGGCATTAGGAATCACTTAACATAGAAGTTCCTGTGTTACGTTTGTTACTTTACTAATATTATAATATACTATATTATAATATACTATATTATAATATACTGTATACTACCTATATACCCGAGATAACTTTAGACGTCAATACAAAACGCTTTATTAATTCTCATTTTTTTTTGTGTATAATATATAATTTTTTACGATTGACGATTATTTATTGTATTCTATAAATATTTTTGATGGTGATAGAGCCATGCGACAGATCCTGCTACTGCTCGAACCGGATAATTACTACGGTCACATGTCATGTTACTACTTACTACTTGTTTTAGCATTAGTCAAAAAGCTTTAATGAACTTTAAATATTTAAAATTAAATAATATGCACAAAATAGTTACATAATATATTAGTATGAGGGGACAAAACATTTTCTGTGACAATATAATTTTATAGAAAAGTTAGCTACAGAACGTTATCAGAATACAATGAAGTCACATTGAGAAATATTATCACGTCCCACAGACCCTACGACGTGACATAAACATAAAAGACTGACACCCTATTATACTTCATTAAATTCACTCACTCAATAACAGAACCATATTTCGCTAAGTAGGCCTTTCATTTCAATATAAAGTCCCGCATCTCTTTCTGACGACAAAGTTTTGCTGAGCGCGAAAGAGACAGTGAATATTTGTCAAAAATACGAGCCAACTTACATCGGTTTTCAACCAATAAACCGTGGGGATGGCATCGCTATTATGTCAAAATGACAATACAAATTGACGTGACCGAAAGACTATAAACTTTAGAAGTTAATACGAAAACCTATTTGAAAAAGCGATCATTGTATTTGCAACTTTAAGTCATAACCTTTAAATTGAAAGTGCAATACATCATCTACTTGTTTTATAAAGTGACGAAATGTGTACTTATTGCTGTAACCCCAGAGCAGAATTTTGATCGCATTTAGAGCACACATTGTCAACATATCAGACGGACGCAAAAAACAGTTGAAAGGGAGTGAACAAAAGATCATAAAAGTGGAGATTAATCGGGGATTTAGACACAATATAGGCGAAGCGTACACATGTCACCAAAGAAGAGTGAGTCGACAGGCCTTGTGGATTTTGAAAATCAGAGATCAGTTGAGGGTATCTTTTCATTATAAACATCGTATTAAGACACATAATGATCGTATACTAATAAACATATTTTTGTAACGGATATGCCATTTTCAAGTAAGTTTTTAGTTCACTCTTGAATTATTTTATACAATTAAACCATTGTGTAAGATATGACAAGCTTATAATGTTATATTTATGTGAAAGGTGCAAGTATTAAGTGAATTATTTTTTTATACTAATGTACTAATAGTATTACTTACTAAATTTATTCGCAACAGTAAGTCACCGGATTGTATTTAGATTCCAATATGGTTTCTGTTCTGCAATAACTTTGCCAGTCTGCTGTTGCTAGGTAGGTTAAAGAGATTAATTGTTAAGGCCGTTTACTATTCTTAAACCCTTTGTTCGTATGAAAATGATGTTCAAAAACCAAATACAAATATTACGCAAGACCAAAACTTGCTACCGCTTGCGTTAATTATATAAGTCTTTTAAAATATGTTCCCTACTTTAATTTGAAATAAAAGGCCAACATTTTAACGAGTGATCATAGATGCGTCCAACAGTGTGCGAGCAGTGGCGGTACTACCATACAAGCCGAAAGACCCGGCTCGCCCTACTAAGGAGTAAAATTTATAAATCTTAATTAGCACAAATTCCCGCAACGCTCAAATAAAATTATATTTATACGCTACAGCTACAGGTGAACCGCTCATAACAATTTAAAATCTAAATAATTTTATTGTACTTGTCAAATGGCATAATTTTTGAACGTAGTTAATCTATGTTAGATTTACTGAGTCAAATTTTGAGATCAAATTTGCTTAGGTCTTTTTTTAAATGAAAGTCATTTTTTTTAATTTTATTGCAGTATATTTACAGTAAACTTTATAATAATATACTTAACAGTACAAACGGCTTTGTATAATTAAATATCTTACTTAATAGAAATAGTACATAATCTTTCGTTACATACTGAGTTCGCATCTTATGTAAATGTCAAATTTTTTAAACGAATCTTTAAATCTTATTGTCATCAGCCCTAACACTTTGAAAAATGCAAAATTGAATTAACAAACATTATGAAATAGTCATGTCTATGAAACGTATTCGACATACCTATTGCGTCAAAACAGTACATGACAGTGCAAACGCAATTTGGTATAATCGAAGACTAGAATCTCCCAGTATACCAGTAATACACAGTTTTTGAAAACGAATAAATGGTAACAATGTTGGTCTAGTCGAGGGTGGGAAGTGTATGAGGAATGTTACACGTGTTTGGAATGTTGATAGCGCCTAAAATATTGAATAGCTATTTCCTGTCCTTATCCATTTACGTATGTACTTGTACTCGTATTTAAAGTTTTCTTTATATACGCTGAATTAAGTTGACTGATGTCTTATTTTGACTAGTTTAATCATGCCGCAATACTGTAAAAATGTTACAATGGCAACACCGTTAAAGCAATATTATCGCATATAGTTTTCCATTTTGCTTTTTATTTACATATACATATATGCCATCATGCAAATTAACACGCTTTTTAGTTTCATTTATATGTAGTAATTTATTAAATATTTTTTTTTACTGCTGCGTGTCTGTATGACCTTAGTTTTGCACATAAAGGACAAGCTCTTGTAAAATGTAAATAAAAAAAATATGCAAATACACGAAAACGTTATATTTATTTCTATGCAACGTACTGGTCACTGGTATTTCCCATAGGGTCGTCTGGATAATATGAAAACAATCCATTTTGTATCAGTTATATTCGTAGACTTTCAGAGCATCCCGTCTTGTCTATTATTATTATCATTATCATTTATTTAAGTATAAAGTTATTATTTAATTTTACCGTCTTTAAATGGACGCTTGTTCTCCACTTGCGGAATTATAACACAAACGTGAGTAAATTAAGCACCAGCAACGATTCTTTTAGTATTTAATAAACAATTTTAATGATTAAATTTACAGTTACAACGATAAATTCTATCTTTCATTTCTTTAAAAATATTACAGTCGATTGACATGTGTAAGTAAAGTACATACTTTTATGTTACATAAGTAATAGTAAATATATATTTAATACAATACGTAATTTACGAGAGCATAACATTATGTCGTACGAGCGTAATAACAACGATTCCAACGCAGTAAGATATTTTTCAAGAAGAATCTTTTTCAGAACGAAGAAATGTATCAGAAAATATTGCAAAAATGTAAATGCCGCTCAGTTACATTTAAGTATTTTTTTTTAAATCAGTTAATCACATCAATGTTCATTTGATATTATGTATTTAATAGTTGTACGATGTATCTATCATCAAATATTATCTTTCCCCGTCCTATACATGTCGCTTATTATCCTTTCGATCGGGATCTCGCCTATCGTCGCACGGAAAAACAGTTCGACTATGGTCGCACTGCAAACTCTTCTAATGATTGGCAACAATTGAAGAATGTGACTCGATCTTGCAGGTTCGTGGGGATACATTCGGGCGGTGTACTGAAAGAGATGTGTAATTTTTAATAAACGTTTTAAATAATTACGGTACGCGCAATACAACATTTATGTTACAGTTTCAAATCCTTTTTAATATTTTTTTTTCGCAGAAACAGTTTACAGATCGACGTGCGATTTTAGCATATGCCATGTTGCTAAGAGTGATACAAACAACTTTTTATACGAAGAAATATTATTGAAATAAAAGTGCTAATGAAAGAATGAAAAATGAAATCGAAAAGAACGTGGCGAAGTTCGATCCTATTTTATGTAGTTTATCAATACCGTATTTATAAATCTATTATTATAAATACCTCATTAAGAACTATTTGTGAATGATCCTGTAATGCGGCAACCGCCGGCAAATCTTGAAGCCTCCTAATTTCAGCACTCATCGGGGTCCCCACGCTGCTTTTTTCTCCCACGGTTGTCTTAAATAGAACTATTGCTCGAAGACAGGCAAACTCATTGTTATCGGGTCGAACTTTTGCCAATTCCACTAGGACATTTTTAAACTCTTCAACCTCTTTTATGTCAATCCTCGGATTTTTTCCGTCGCATAATATTTTTAAATCTATAGGGTAGAGGAACTGCGAGGTGCCTATAACGAAGAGGTCCCTCCAGGTTTCTTCTAACAGAAGTAATCTATCTGAAAGGGATAGAGAGGTAAAGGCTGGAACGTTCTTCGCCCATTTAACGTTCATGAAGAGTAGACGAGCGGCTGCTTCGCACATTGCTTCTGGCTCAATTGGACTAAGAAGGGGTGCCGTAATTGGCGGTGGTGATGGCGCTTTGGCGAGGCAGTGTGCCAATGGTGCTGGTAATAGGTTAATTCGGTGATAGGAATGGTAAGGGTTATGGAACAAAGTCATGGGCGGGGGCGGCAACAGACTGTGTTTGGGCACTGCCAAGTCCAACGCAGGCGGAAGAGGAATAGTCACGTCAGAAGACGGGGCGACAGGATCTTTCAAGAATAGTGCCATCTGTCTACGTATCGTTGAGTTGCGTGGACCTCTTTCGTGTTGGACAGCTGAAAATAAAACTACAACTTTAACATCCACAACAACACTATTTATAACAATATTGTTTACCACAAAAATAAAGAAAACAGAGGCTTGACTACAATAACATCTCTGTTTGAAGATCACATTATATTCCTAGTTCTTATGTACACGTACATATTTTAAATTTACTTTGAACTCACCGTCTTTATTCATTCCGGCATCTAAGCATTTGGCGAGGCGGCAGGCGCGGCATTGGTTCCTATGGGCCTTATCTACCAGACAAGCGCCAGGGTTTCTGGCCTTGCAAGCGTATCTCCTGTCCCTGCGGACCGATCTCTTAAAGAATCCAGCGCAGCCGTCGCACGCAAACACCCCGTAGTGCTTCCCCGAAGAGTGATCTCGACACACGGCACAAGGTACATCGTATAGTATGCGGCCTGATAAAAATACAATTCCAACTCTGTATACGCTTAAATACTTTGCCAATTAGTTATTGCAACTAGAATAGTAACTTTGAACGTTGCGCTATATTAATTGAACCTTTTAAGATAGTAGTAATAAGTGTCTGGCAGTAGCGTCTTTCGGGCAGTAAGAAAATTATTTCTTAAATAATAATTTAAGGATAACATGACAAAACAAATATCATTTATTAGATTAATGTGGACTATTAATTCATCTACTGATATTGTATGTGATAACAAATCGATTGCCAATATCATTATATAAATTAAACAACCTACGAATATGCTATAAAAATATTCAGGACATTAATTTTAAGACTGCGAAAAAAGCTCTCATCATATTTTCGAAAGAACCTAAACAGTTAAACTAAAGACAATTACTCAGTGTGAGGTATTGTTTTCTTCGCCCAGAGGCTTTAAAAAATTATTTATAAATATTAATCTAATCTGTTGGTTTAATCTATTGGAAAGGTTACTACAAAAATTGTAAATAACCATAGCAGTAAATAAGTATACATGTTGCGAAAGGTTATATCAAATGTTGATAAAAAGGAAACGATCATAAATCAAAGTCAATAAATGGTCGTGGTGACATAATTTGGAGTATAATGGTTGTTCAAAAGAGCATAGTTTGGAGGGAGCGCTTAACTCCGCCCTTTTTGCAGGGTGGGACCGACGGAAAGGTCTTATACAGATCTGTAGTCCGCACAAAAACCCTTTTAATATTGATTTTATAATATTTGACATATTTTTATTACTATTTTACAAAAAGCTCCGTAAATCGAATAAAACTCTCAGTAGCATTGATTCTGTGTCGGACTAATCATAATATTTTCGTGCTAGTCAAATTAAAAATTGCTTTCTTTATAAATGAAACGATAATATATGAAATTAGAAAATCTTACATCCCTATCGATTACGTGACCATAAATACGTTAGTATTTATATCAAAAGTAAGAATTATTTACAAATATAATTATTTAATAATAATATAACTCGCGTTGAAAAATAAATCGTTTACTTTCAGTCATTTTACATATGAAACTTTTGTCTCAAGTATGTTAAAGAAAGTTATACGGTTAATAAATTTACCAGTAGACTTATAATTCAGAATATGTCTGCCAGATAATGCTCCTCGGTTTTTTAAGACATTCCGCTATGTTTGCCGCAAATTTACATAAGAAGGGATTGAACAAATAAAACAATCATCAGCTAGAAAGGTAAGAAGAAAAAAGAAACTTGAACTCCCCCAAGGCATTTTGCCACGCACGGTCCGTTGTCTCGACGCAAACGCGATCCCACGGCAGTACATCGCTCAGCAATGGCAGCTCCAAAGATAATACGCCTTTATTAATACTCCTCCAAACAAGACCGTAGTCGAAAAGGCATCGAGGCACTTCCATTCAATGAAAGATCTCGAATAATACACTACATGTGAATGCGTACACTTGCAAGGCAGGAAACGCGGTGTCGAATGTAGGATTATAAGGAAAAAAGATTCACAAAACTGCCGACTATAGACAATGTGAAGCACAAAAGCCAAGAAGTGGAGCTTGGGAACAATTTAGGGCGACGTAATAAAACAGCCATTGACGCAAGATAATGACAGGTTTGGTACATAACTTTAGATAGGATAAAAAAACTCAGGATATGTTTAAAGTATACCTGTTTGTAATACGGTATTGATGTGAGGAAATATTTAATTCTATTGTAAAATTTTAAAGTCAAACCATAATAAAAATGTTTTAT
This sequence comes from Eurytides lysithous rurik, assembly GCA_018247575.1. NCBI lineage: Eukaryota > Metazoa > Arthropoda > Insecta > Lepidoptera > Papilionidae > Eurytides > Eurytides lysithous. The sequence goes on along the minus strand of DWHO01001764.1, from coordinate 7,320 downwards.
TGTTATTTTCACTTTTAGACCATGGGTATTGTTATTATCTTCGCTAGTTGTCAGTAACCCTTAGCTTCTATCATTTGATTTACTTTAAGATTTGACAACTTGAAAATTGACGTATTGGTTTCGTTTGCTATTGTTAAATATAATATTACATATTTAGTATAATAAATAAAATTGCTGTGAAGGCAACTAAGCTGTGGAATTCAGTGCCACATGAAATTCGTGCCAGTCCATCTCTTAATCTTTTTAAAAGAAGAGTCAAAGAACACTAATTTAAGATGTAAAAAGTCGTCAGTGTTCGGATACATAATTGACGTTTATAATTTAATAATATATTTATATGTGTGTGTATTCTTATGTAATATATGTAGTCGATGTAGTATGTAGTCTATTAGTGAATATAGCTGTATTATATATTATGTATTCATATACCATTTAACATATATACCACATAACATATTTATATATTAATTTTTATATTTTCATACTTATCTGGATATATGTTTTTCAGTAGAGATTGTACACACCTACCTCACTCTGTAGCAGGATTTATTTTACCTAAATTAAATGGGTTTGCTGGTAGAGAACTCTTGTTAGGGTTAAGTATTGTACATTTATTTGGAAATATCTATTTGTGTTTCTTTTTTAATATGTGTGGACAAGAAGAATAAATAAAGAAATAAAAAATATTTTTATTTTTCAGCTACGTGCGTGAAGAACTATGATTTATCTTACCACCGAGCTCCGAACTGACTTCAGCGTGAGGCCATAACAAACCCTGGACGTAATTGTATGAATTTTCCTTGAATATAGCTATAGTATATAAATAGTTTAGCTAAACTTACAACTATTTCCTTTTTCAATCTCATCATAACAGAAAAGAGCTTAAAAACTAACAAATTCATATCAGGAATTTGTTATCCACTTGTTTTATCTTAATAATGTTATTTAAATGTAAGGTGGATTATAAAAGTCTTCACAAAAATATAATAATAATAAATAATCCTACCGGTAAATACAAAACCTATCAGTTGATTTTTAACGTATTTAACACGAAAAGCTTAAGCCATAAGAAAGCAGTTTAAAATAAAAATAAATAAAAAGCGCTAAGTTACAAAAATCTCTACTTTTATTAACGATGGTGGATGTATAAATGAACTTTTAATAGTTTCTGGTAAATCCATTTAATATAATAAGTCAGAAAATATGTTTGTTTTGTTAGTTTCTCCGTCTTTCACGCATCAGCAAGGTTACATGTGGGTATTATTTTGTAGGTGCTACTACTAGGCCCTGCAATATTTTGGTACGGAAGGCAACGCCACCACCATAATTACTGTGACACTGTATCGTTATGGTTAAACGTGGTCCTTAATGGGCAAATAAAGTGATCAGTACAACAGGGTTATTTTACTTATTACTGGACTTGATATACTGTGTTGTATGTTGGTTTGTACTTATGTATTATTGGACTCATCACTTTATCAAAGTCAAAGTAAAAAATTCTTTATTCAAAATAGGATTGGTTTACAATCACTTTTTCACGTCTCACAATTTTACAAAAAAAAATGTCTCAGTCCTGAGAAGAACAGGCGAAAGAAACTCAGCAGGACTTTAACTCTTTTTTTTTTAAATTACTTTAACAATTTTTATAATTTACATCTTATCTCAAATATCAGGAGACAAAGTGATGAGTTCACAACTTATAAAAGGAATAGATACATATTATTTTTTATGGTGTGTTTTTAATGTTTTTAATACTTTCTATTTTATTATATCATTGCGTTTTTTAAATCGTGTATCTTGCTGCTGGATTCATACTTTATTGTTCACTGTCTGCTATTTATCTTAGTCTGTATTTATTAACTGTGAATACTTAATTGGTTTTTGTTTTATATAACTTTTATATATTATGAGTATTAATGTAACTGTATGTCTTCCTTAATTAAATAAAATAAAATAAATAAATAAAAAAATATGATAATGCGTATAAATGTGTTGTAATAATAGTTGTTGTCTAAACATCGAAGACCTGAATCATCCCGGAAAAAATTTTAAACGAATAAATAAATGATGATAGTCAAGAGTCAAAGTCAAATATTATTTATTCAAAATTGAATTGATTTACAATCGCTTTTGACGTCTTATGATTCTACCACCTGTTCGGAAAAAAATGCCTCAGTCCTGAAAAGAATAGGTGAAAGAAACTCAGAGTATCTCAGTAATAACAAAATTTATTGCACAAACATAGTATTTTGACATCGACGACCGTTCGGCGCAGATGCCAAGCTATTGGCTTCGGCGTCGTACGACGTGGGTTTGATTCCCACCCGGGACAAATATATGTATTTAATACCTATACAGATGACGTTCCGGATCTGGGCGTCCGTGGGAAAGTTATTTAAATGTAAGGTAACACAAGATATTTTTATCATGCAATGAGGACGGCGATTTAAAAAGAAAGATGCATGGTGCATGATTTATAAATCTTTTTGTTGTAATTAAAGTTCACTGTTTTTGTATTTAATCTCAAACGATTAAAGCGGAATAGCACTTGTATGGAAGTAAAATATTTGATTAAAAAAATAACTCCGTACACTCATCGTGGACATTATAACTTAATATAAGTAACTTGTTTGTTTGACACCTTCTGTTAAAAAAAAAACATAAACTCGAGTGAATGTCCATTATAATTGAGGTGCCGAAAAATGAAAGCGTTCGCAGTAGTCGAAGTAAACAACCTGTGTACCAACAGATGCATGTCAATAATATAAGATCATAATTCCCGAACAACTTTTTTTTTTAATTTGAGCGTTGCGGGAATTATGTGCTAATTAAGATTTATAATTTTACTCCTTAGAGCAAGCCGGGCTTTTGGGCTTGTATGGTAGTACCGCCACTGGGTAACGACCGTGTGTTGTGATGAGTACTAGGTTGTTCAACAAGTTTTGCGCTTCGATAAGAAAGGGCGTTGCTAATAGCCTAAATTTTTATTTGTTATGTTTTTCTTTTGATATTTTTATTTGTTATTTTGTTATGTTTTGTTTTTATATTTTTTGTTATGTTGGTACACTCTTCATATGAACGAATGTGAAGTTTCATTTCCACCTGTCATCTTATGGTATGGCCGTGGTAGCTACCACGTTGAGCTCAGTGTCCGGGCGCTCGCTTTTAATTCAATATTCTCGAGCGACCTGAGTTCAAATCCCGGTCCCGGCACCAATAAATTTGTCAATTTATAATTTGCAAATTTAAGTGCCGATTTGCCACGAGCTCAACGGTGAAGGAAAACATCGTGAGGAAACCTGCATATTTAAGAAACAATAAAAAAAAAAACTTAAATATGTGAAGTCCGCCAATCCGCAGTGGGGCCGCGTGGCGGTCTATGCCCTCATTCCCTCTGTATAGAGGAGGCCTGTGCCCAGCAGTGGGACATATGTAGGCTGTTAAGTAAGTAGTAAGTAGTAAGTGATAGAGTATCTGTATACGAAAAAAAATCGTCATAGATACATTTACATTTCGCCGAATTTTCTCAGACGAGCTGGCTTATTCGTGCTGAAGTTGTATACAAGTAGTCGTCATTCTACCACGTGCCGTGTTTTACAATCAAATCAAATCAAAATGTATTTATTCAAGTAGTCCTTCACGAGTACTTTTGAGTCGTCATTTTTGTATTTTCTTCGTGACGAAGTTCAATTGTTCTTTCAAAATACCGTCAAAATAAGTTAAGCCTTAATACAATGTAATGATATATGCAAAATAGTATAAGTATGAAATGTTAGACTCAATTCTTTTTGAGATGGCAACATAATGCCACACAGAATCTGAACGCTGCGCTGTGCTTCAATCGTTATCCATATAGTTAAAGTGTTACATCCCTATAAAATGCTCAGAGTTAGAATGAAAGATCTGACTCGATTCCCTGAAACATCCGAACGCGTAATAGCAATGTTGCTATTCGACGATTTGTTATAATCGCTCGAGGTCGGCCCGCTAATTAGCGTAATATTTAAAACAGGCGACACGACCGAAACGTTAAGCGAAATTTATACGTAGACAATATTAGAGGAGAGAAATGAGCGGAGCGAATGCAATAACAATAAATAGCAATAAATAAAAGGATTCCGTCGTTGCTTGTATTGTATGATACTAATCCCGGTAGACGGGATGGCGTGGAGTCGTCGTCGCTATGCTACTCGTTTCAAATGCCCCTAAAAATACAAATAGAGTTAATTTTCTGAAACAACTTTTCTTTTTTGAATCAATCATTAACTATATACTTTGTTAGAAAGCGTGTCCTTACAATCATCATATGTTTTTAACTAAATACATTTGTAGATATTTAAATAAATAACTAACCTTCACCAATCACATAAATACAAAATATCTGAGGTCACATATGTATATATTTATATACATATATATGTTTTAATACAATTTAATATTTTGAAATTAAAATGAAGTTTATATTTGGATATTATTATATGATATTGCTTTTGGATTTTACATGTACGAATATATTTTTTTATAAAAAGCAGATTGAAGCTAATTAATATGACTGCTATAAAATAATATTTTTTTGTTGTATTAGGAGACAAACGAGCTAGCGGCTCACGAAAGCGATCACCGCCGCTCATGGACATTCGCAACATCTGAAGACTTGCAAATGCGTTGCCGGCCTTTAAAGTAGGAATAAGCTCTCTTCTTGAAGGACCCTAAGTCGTATCGGTCTTAAAATACCGTTGATGCCAACCGATTCCATAATTTCGCGGTGCGTGGCAGGAAGTTACGCGATAACCGCAAGGTGGTGGAATGTCAACCATGCAGGTGGTATGGATGATATTCTAAAAAAGCCTGTTAAAAGGAAACATACAATGCCCGTAACGAGATCTTACTCGCCAGCTAATTTTTATAGTGCGAAGACGTCTCCACAGCTTCAGTCTCCACAGAACTAATCCAAGGCAACGCCGACTGTTACGGCGATTACTTTAATTGGCTCAATCTCCATTCAAAACCACCTCGCGGCCGGGGGCGGAGCGCAGGGGGTGCGGGATGGCCGGGGGGGTCACCACCAGATTTATAGCGAAAGGGTAAGGCGCCTGATCCCTGTTTATGAAGGAAGATAGGGAAAAAAGCTACGAGCGGCGCAACACTAACGGATAGTCCTAGACGATCCGTTTTCTTTATACCCGCTCGAAAATACACTCGGGTTGGCTACTAAAATCCCTCAAGAGAAGTCTTATCGAAAGATATATCGTTTGCAATGAACTCGTTAATACATGATACATATGATAATATTTCAACAACAAAATAAAGTAACGAGTTAAAGACAACAAATAATTTTACCACGGTTATTTGTCCAATTATTTTTTAAATTAATTACATCAAAAAACTTTCATGCGGCAATCAAACTTACCGCACGTGGCACCGAACGCAATAGCTTAGTAACTGGGTCAACAAAATAAAGTTTCTTGTGTCTGTTCAAATTCGATTACCCTATCGTTCAAAAACGTTTGGTATTTAACCACTTTTCGTTAACATATTGTTCATAGATGACGTAAACTAAACATGACAAGAATGAATTTGTGCAAATCGGGAATATCTTAACTTATCATATCTTATCGTATTAAGCTTATCAGCAAGGCAAAGTGTATAGGTGTAAAAAATAATGGTACTAAGCTATCACAGGTTGATGACTTTTTATCATTTGCTAAATAATGTGTATCGACAATGCGAATCATTGCTTGAATGTTATCATGTATCAAATATATGTAAGCTACAACTTGCAATTTAAGTAACCAAACGACTGATAGACAATATAAATATATATTTAACACCCTGACATAGAACAAATACTCTCCCGTCGCTCGTCGCACAAATATTTTTACTAAGTGGTAATCGAACCCACGACCTTTTGGCTTTGCAGTCAGGGGCACTAACCCGTACACCAACAGACTATAAAAGAGTTCAGTGTTTGACTTACGTAAAATGACTCGTTAACACATGACAATACCGCCCTTTATTAACAAGGCGCTTAACATTAGAAACTAAAATGTAACAAAGAGTTATAAAAGGAGATTTAAGAGCTTTTCCTTTAACGCTGCCGGATTGACCTTTCAACGGCGCCTTATAAAAGCTCCTGGTGCGTTGTAGTGAAAAGCTGAAGACCCATTGCTCTCGTCAGTGCCTGCGCTGTGTTTTCATTAGTGGGCTTTAACGTATGACGCGGCCGGGGACTAAATCTTCATTTTTGACGTCCCATGGGTGTGTCTTAGAAACTGCGCTTACTGGAAATGTCATGTCAAAGTAAGCTTTAGCATATTAATAACAGAAACAAAAGTGCGGAACTACTGTTTAACGAAGCTTAAAGACTTTGTAATAAAATATAAAATAATATTTGGTTGGTCATTTCAATTGCGTAAAAATACTGTTTTGTCTTTCTTCAATATTTTAAAGAAAAAATATGTACGTATCATTCTTCGTTCAAAGTGGAAAAAATCATAGCTCTGCACTGAAGCCTTCAGATAGCACATTATGCCATATGGGTTAATAATTTATGTCTAAAAGTAGTTATTAATATCTATTTATTGCCATAATTAAATTATTTATTACTTGAGTTATTTCACTAAGAATAAATATTGTTATATCTTTATTAAATTAACAGCAAAGCCGTCTAAAGACAGCAATTATTGTGCTAATATTTTATTTAATATAAACGCCACTTCTAGTAGTCCTAAGTCCGCGGTCACGTGGTTCGTCCCCGCAACTGGACGGGGGACAGCCCTAATGTTGATATATCGGCCGGAGTTCGGACGGACAGACACGAGTTCTGTACCGAGATGTTAAATAATAAGGATCCTTTGTGAACACGGTGTTACGTCGGTGAGCCGCGTGTTTTTCCTCCGGCGACATTTCATTCGGACGTCGTCGACGACTTAGGGTTGGCCAAAAGTTATGTGCATATAAATATCAAAGTGAAGCAACAGATACGCGGGACTTTTAAACAGTTATTTAAAGTTATAGTTTTTTTTTTTCAGTTATAAAAGTAATTTTTAGTGACGTTCAAAATGGAAAAAGGTCAACTCTGTCGCCCCACGCTTTCTGGCAATCATCATTCCGAATTTTTTATGAGATAGTGTTCATCCAATTCACTTCTCTCCATCATTCATCCATCCATCATCCATTCATCCATGCATCGGATGGGCATGTAAATAGTCGGTCCCGGCTTCTTGTCGACGCCATCTAGCGGTGGCTTGGATAAGTCGTTAATAAGGGGTCGGTTTAATGTCACCGCCTCTGCGCCTTATCTCTCTCCGGTCTTGTTGG
>DWHO01001763.1:0-14593 GCA_018247575.1 Eurytides lysithous rurik | reverse complement strand
GTGTTGACACGCGTGTGTTGAGTAATACTTTGCAGTATTTCGAAGAGAAAAAATGAAAAAAACAGCTTTTTATTCTTATTTTGATAACTTAAACTTTTGACTTTGAACAGCAATTGTCTTTAAAATTGACAATGCTTTTAAAAACTTTCTTAAAATTGTAAATTAAAGTATCAACGTTTTTAATCACTAATGCATGGGCAAAGTTTGAGGACCTTGTGTGCATAAGGTCCTCAAACTTAGTCGTATAGAAAGTGATGCTGTGAAATTGGAAACGTTCATTGTACATGCTATTAAAACGCAACCTGGCAAGTTTTTGCCCATTGAAAATAATCGCTAGTCCTCCACCACATCTACATCCGTAAATGACATAATACGTCTTACGCAACTTGTGAATTCGGTAAATTTGTAACAGAGCGTTAGTTCTAATGATTTGTTACAAATTTAATGGACATGTGGAGTTGTGATTTAATTTAACGGATCATTAAAAGCAACATTAGACCATTAGTGCATTGCGGACTTCCTTTAATACAGATAAGATTACCCTGCTTACCAAAAATTATACGATAAAAAATAATCTCTCTCCATTCTTAATAAATTATCACACTTATATCAATACGTTTTTGCTATTGTGATGTATGAAAAATTCCTTGAAAACGAGACATGTTTCAAGATATCATAAATTTCTTTTGTAACCGCTTTTAAATTGCATTAATATGTATTATTACATTTCGACTTTCACTTTAATTATACATCGACGATTCTAAAGAGGCGTGCAGCTGTCAAACATTAAAGTCGCCAACCGGTCGCGTAAAAGAGTTTTAAATTTAAAACCATCATTAAAATTTAATGGACTGGATTTAATAAGTATACTGATTTATTGTTATTTAGTGAAAATTTGCTCCCAACGCCACTCGCATGATTTTCAGTTAACTGCTGTTATCAAAAAGATGGAGTACATACATATCTATTAATACGTTGCTAAAAAATAGACACCATTTATCTTTTCTCTATTTTAATTGAACGGATCTTCCGAACTGCTATGATCTATCGTCCTATGGGTTCGATTCGCACACGAGAGAAAAATTTGTGATTCAAAAATGGTTCCGAATCTAGGTGTACTTTGTGTTTGCGAATTTCAAATTTGTTAAAAACCCCTCCGACACGGATCTTGCTCCTTAATGCAGAAAGCGTATATTTAAAAAATGAAGATCAATATTAGGAATGACTTCACTTAATACTTGCAAAGAAATATCGATTCTGCTATTGAACGTACAATGCAGATTGCAGACATAAATAAATAATGCTGTTTCAGTGTGCAATAATGTAGTGTCGTATGCCGTGGGATACACCTCGTGTAGGAGCCGACGCGTGGGTGTAGAGTTACCAGCTCACAAGTCCAGTGAAAGCGAACATCAGTCAGCGTTTCATATAATAATGCCTCCGTGTCCGTCATACGACACCTTGCCCTTAGCCGAGAAACTCGATTCGGCCCACTGCGTTCGTTTTGTAAGCTCACCGGAATGATTTGTTATAGTTTCAGTTATAGCATATCAAATATTCAATGTTATAAATCTGTTTAACGCATTTAAACATTCACGATGTTAATATAGGTCAAGACGACGAGCTTAATCTTTTTTAATGTATGTTATCTAATATTTATAGCTAAGCACAGCTTTATTGCAAAATTTAAGACAGTACAGTTTGATTGTTTCTAGATTTGATCGGAAATTTTTAGTTTAGAAAATGATAATCAATAGGTGCAGATTTTTTTTGGTGTGTAAATTATTTGAAGTAGTTTAAATAGTAGTTGCATATTCACATTGGCCTGCTTCTGACGTAAACAACGTCCGCATTGTTGCTTATTCTCTTTTGTTATGTCAGACCAGTTTCAAGACGTCTCCTCGCTGATAAGGGTTTTACACGTACACCTACGTTCATAACTTTCACATTAAATAGAAAGTGATATCTAACAAACGCACATTATCACACAAAATATTAGAATCAAATTTATAATTGTTGTGTTAAGTCAGTGGCTATTTTAATTACAACATTATTGATAGTGTTAGACACACTTCGCTTGTCATTGCGCGTTAAACGTGTAATTTTTAGTAATATGTACATGAAAATTTAAAAAAGACCAACGGGGTTCTATGATTTAGTTAAAAAAAATAAAAAACTAACCTTCAAAACCTGTAAAATCCAATTTAGATTTAAGATAAACCACGTGACATATTGACAGACATTTGAATTCGAAAAAAACAATAAACGAACGACAGAACACGAATAATGTTAATATTTAGTAGTCATTTACGTATGTGTCGATGTAGCGTATAAGTATGAGAAAATAGTCCGAGATATATGTATGAGACGTTTCATCATTCATTCGTAGCAACAACCACCTTCATAGTTCGATCTGTGAGTGCATTATGCGAGTTATCAATCAATAGGACCGGTCTCAAGTACACGGTCAAGTTCGATAACCTCGCCGCGTCTTAACCTCCTTTTTGTGACAGTCAGTTATTACCATGTACATATTGTGTTCCATTTTTGAAAATAGGTTAGTGAATGTGTATACTATCTTATCACGCGTTTACTCACGAATCGGTCTTTGATAAGATTAGGACAAGTCCTTGTTATTAGTTGTCTCACCTGTGGATACTCTCCATTAATCAAGAATTTTTTTTTAATATATTTCCTAGTAGAAGCCTTGATTTTTATTTAGGCTTTCACTTCAAACTTTAACTTTAATACAATTCCCCGCTAGTAAAATCGTAAGCAATAACCATTATTGTCACGTTTAATTGTTACGCTATAACGTTAAGGAATTTATTTTACTATTATAAGAGTATTCAGATTGCGTTTATTGTATTTTTCGAGTGATAATGTCAATATTGTTTATTAGAACGTAAAAGTGTATTATATTAAATGACGCTCATGCAAATTATTTATTCACTTTAAAGTAAAGAATTTACAAAGTTCATTTATTAATCCAAGTAACGGCGGTTTCATTCGTGCACTGCTATCAAAATATTTCCGGAGACCGCTAGAATAAATAACTCGAGCTATCCCAGTCACGTCGGCTTGACATGTAATTGTTTTTTTGTTTAAAGGCACCGCGTGGTGCCTCTTCATCCTCGCATTGTCGCTTGTTCAAAAAGCAGTATAAGAACGTACTTTATAATGTATACACATTCGTTGAAAGCAAAGTACGTTTTTATACTTGCATTGAATTAAAGTAAAAATGAACTATTCTTTTTTTTATAAATTTAGTCTACGAGCGGCCTGGTGGTAATTGATTACTGTCATAACTGTCAATATTAACGATATCCGTGAAATAAAAATTGCTTTAAAGAAGATTCCGGTTACCTCATGCGGTAAAATGTGAATATATCAATCCTTCTCGGATTAGTCTGCTAATTGATGTAAGAAATTGTCGCCGGTATAATTTATATACGTTAAGAGTTATTGATTTTTTTTCATCTACGACACCACGGGGTTGGTAATCTCTGGTCTACAGTAGCTGATATCTTCCACTTTGTACTTTTCTTACCAACTGTTCATTTTTACTTACTGCGTTGTAAAACGGAAAAAACTTCTGACAATTTTGGGCGCGTCATGAAAAGCTTACGTAATCGCGTCGACAAGTGCGTTGCAGTTCTCCACACGTTCAGATTGATATCAACGTTTTATCCAATTACAGTTCTATGTTTCAAAGCGGCGTTGTCGCCGAATTATCACGATGACGCAACCCGATCGACGCCCGTTCCACATCGGGTATATTTTTACTGCATTTAATCTGACCACAGATCCTACTAATATTATAAATGTTAGTTTCTCTGTCTCATACTCAATCGCGTAAACACTGCTTAACGGAATTGAGTCAAATTTGACACACGCGAAAAGTTTGATGACCGTTTGGCGCAGTTGCTGAGCTATTGGCTTCGGTGTCGTAGGTCGTGGGTTCGATTCCCACCCGGGGCAAATATTTGTGCGAACTACAAATATTTGTTTCGGATCTCGGTGTTTATCCGCGTAAGATTTATGTATGTAAAACGCTCTTATAACACAAGACATTTCTGACTTATAATAAGAGCAGCGTTTTTTTTTTAAATGAGAAATAAAAAATGAGAAAAAATGAGTAGCCTTATTAGCATATAGCAGTAACATAAGTGTCTAACTCTTATAAACTTAACATTTCCACGAATTCGACTATACGATGAGACTTGACAGATCCGCGTGGGCTAAAACATCGATTTCAGTCTATACAAGATATAAGTTAAGGTTAAGACTTTTAGGTTAAAATGAAAACAAACGAACTATATACTCCTGTGTGTTATGATAACATACATTTTGAACTAAGCCACGGGTAGCAAAGTTTAAAAAAAAAACTTTGCCCCTAACGACGCCATACTAATAGTTTAGTAACTACGCCAAGCGGACAATGTTTGATGAATAAATAATTATTATATCGGTTAATTTACTATTTCAAGTATATACCATAACCATATCATTGAATAACACTTTTATAGATTATTGATATTACACGCTTATTATGACATTCACCTGTCTTCATCATCTTCTCTATAAGCATTTTAGTGCTTTCTTAGATAAATAAATATTAACAGTATACATATGTATATTAAAGTGTGCTGCAATGCTCTAGGCTTTAAAACTGCTGCACTTATTGACTATTTTAATATTCAATTTTTTTAATAATATAATAATTTTGATAATAAGTCGATTTCTATATCTCTCTCTTAACACATTTTGAGTAAAGTAATCGATTTTTCATCAACCAATTCATTCAGAAATGAGTGGAAAACGTTCAACAATTGAAACGATCCGCCTCGACGGCTCGACTGGGCCGTTCGCGAATTATGAAATTACCGCAATTTTTTCGTCGCACAATGTCTTTTTATTAGCGCAATGCGCCTCGACTAGCTCAATTTATTTCTATTCTCTGTCGCCGACAAAGCAAATGCGACTCTACTGCGATCGCGTAGACTGCATTTCGCTACGGCGCTACGCCAGCGCGAAAACCACGTATGCGTAATTGCTTTTCATTACAGCTCCATTGTCGTGGAGAGCGGCGGGCGCCGGAAATTGGCGGCGATTACGCGGGAAAAAATTAAAAAGTGCACCCTACCCTCCCCCCTCCAACGTCGTGGACACCTCCCCCCGCAGTGGCAATTTCATTTTTATTACGACCTCATCGTGAATAGCGATAAAGTTTCTGCACGAACTTTAAAGTGCAGACCGTAGTTATGAACGGTAATTTCTCAATATTACATTTAGCGATTTACGTATGGTTGACTTTAGCGCTCCGAATGCGACTTTATATTCCTCGATCGATCGGCCGAAATCGAGTTGATATATAAAATGCTCTTTGTTTTCTTAAATGCATTGACGTAGTTTGTCTTCTTAAATGCATTTAACTCTATGCATGCGATTGACGTAGTTGCTAAGCTTTTGGCTTAGGCGGCATGTATTTTTGTGAAGATAGTTGTTTGAAATATAGCTGTTTGTATTCCAGCGCCCTTTTAGCACAAATCATCTTGTTGAGTACAAAAGAAAACATAATAGAAAAGTAACGCTAAGCTAAGTAGTAAGGCTAAGCTCAAATATCTTTTAGACACCTATTCCTACGCAGTGGTGGTAGTGCTAATTAATATTTATAAATTTTGTTCCCTAGTAGGGCAAGCCGGGCTTTTGGGCTTGTATGGTAGTACCGCCACTGCTCCTACGTATTCTAGATATTCATATTTTATACGCTTTGAAATACACAACCAGCTAAATACCTAACCAAATACCCACTATTTTCAAAAGTTGTAAATACAAATGCAACCTATTTGCAACGTATCTACATCCTAGTCACTAACGAGGAGCAGAAAGCGTCAACAACTGAAATTCAAATAGCATTAATTAATAGATCCGTCGAAACTTGAAGGTGTAACCACTGAGAACATCAGAATTTAACGAGCACTTGACCGATTTCCTAATTAAAATCCAATCCACAATTCGTCAGCCTCCAATCGTGGCCACAATCAAGCGTGTATGGACGCACGCGCCACCAAGCAACTTTTGAGGGCCCGAAGCACCCGCTCGGTGATCACTTGAGCTCTTTATTAAGGCCCTAAGTGCATTCTAAATTTCAACTTCATACAACCACCCCTCCGTCCAATTATCGGCTTTACTGTTTTAAGATAAAGTGCATACTCCTCCAACGACTTAAAGCGAGGGCGTATAGATCGTTTGTCGGCAAACGCCATCTATGGAGTGGAATTAAAAGCAATTTGCGCGTTGAGAGCGATTTAGGAACCGCGTAAATGCAGGGTTGGCTCGTTCGAGTTTTTTTTTATTTTTCATTTTTGTTTAAGTAATTCTTTTCATTGCTAAAGAACTGACGGACTTTTTCATGTATATGAATTTTCTCAATATGTGTCATTTTCGACCTAACTGAAGCCTAATATCACAAATTACCAACTGATTGAAAATGTGAAAAGTCTGCCTATTTCGTTAATAGTGTGATGATACATTATATCGAATTTTGATAAGGTTTCGAGTTAAAAAAAAAACAAACTAATACAATTTAGTAAAAAAGGTTTTCAAACAAATTAACGTTTCATTTTAGATTACACCCATTGTGACAGCCCTAACGGCACCGTTACAAGTATGTTACTGCAGTTCAAATGAACCCCACCGCTTTCAAGAGGCGTAACTCAATAGTTAAATGAATAATTGTACAAATTATTAAAAGCGTTCTCTCTCTTCGTTGCGTCGTCTGTACTAGTTGAGCTTTAAACGTAAATCACTAGTCTTATAAATAATATAATACTTGTAAATCTACAACGGAGATGATTTTTTTTTAGACAGTAACTTGACATAAATAGCAAGTCGTGATAAAAATAGCAATGTAAAGGTCAACTTTTTGACCCTGCATTTCGCTGATCACCCAAAGATCTACGATTTTATATCTCAAGGAACAAAGTGCTTATTCAATACTCCTTGGAGGTAGAAAGAAAGACTGGTCGGTACCAATCTTACATTACACCCACCATCACCCAGACAGACTCCGCAAAGGAGTCTTTTGGATAAGTCCAGGTAAGGTATAGAGATACCAATATTCTTGTTCGTTTCTCTAACACTACAGAGTGTTAGAGAAACGAACAAGATATCCAACAGCCTAAATTTCCAAACTTTTTTGGATAATTTCTTCTATACCATTATTTTTGTTCGTAAATTTCGATAGTATTTTTTCCACATATGATATTCTATTTATGTTAAATCTATATCTTAACTGTTAACAATTATTTGATAAAGTTACTTTAGGTTCTAATTTGACACATACTTCATGATAACAAATACCATACCACGTGCATACGTTAGCTACATTGTATATTATTTGTATTAATGATTGATCACCGTGAAATTTAGAATTTATCGTTATTATTCGAAGAAGACTGACGGCACCATTTCAATCACCGCCAGATGGTACTTTAATGTACTATATTCTACATTAATCAGCCTATGATGTCGGACTGAATGTACGACTGACCATTGTGTTGAATCAAAATCCTGGTCAACATCCTACTCTCCACGAAATATATTTACTAAATAGAGCAGAGACGGATAATTTACCTGTACAAAAATAGAGTTCCTTTAGACTAATCAGTGCACCGTTGACAGTTTTCATGAGAGGTTGGAGCAAGCAAAAGTTGAATGAAGAAATTATGGCTTCAACTCCGGCTAATTATGAACCTGCTTGCACCATCGGGGAGTAGCTTAACGTCGAGTGTCCTCGTCGCAACGGTAAACTGCAGTAATTACCAAATTGCAGAGGCGCTCTATTTAAATGCAATGTAAGGACCCTCGTTGGCCAGCCTGGCTTAATTAAGCCATTGTTAACGCGAGAGGCTCGACGATACCGGCTAGGTAATAAATTGCCCGAATTACCTAACCTAAACGCTTGTTAGATGCACCAGCAGTGGTGAATAGACTAATGCGAGTACGAATGACATGCCCGATAGGACCGAAATTACAATACCGACAAATAAATTATTGAAATTCATTACCCGCTTTACTTGACCGCTAGATGACCTTGGTCGCGTTCTTATTTGTGTTATTTGATACGCCCTACAAGATTGGTGAAGATCAATAATAAAATGCTAATAATCTATTATAATTATAATTATAATATATTGATGTGTATGCTAATAATAATCTATGTAGGTCATTTTGTGATGAAGACTCAGCAAAACTCTTGCCACTAGTTAAATTGAATTACAAATGGTTATTGATGTTGTGCTATACCATTTAATGATAACAGGTATAATAAAGGTTCCTAGTTTTATAGACAAAGCGCTTCTATTATGAGACTAAGCAAAACTATTTTATACCAGTCATGAATTCCAACTAAATGATCAGATCACTACCAACTTGTTAACAACCCATCTAGAAAAATCATAAAAACGAAGAAAGAAGAACAGTAAAGAAACTGGATAATCGAACTGTATATGTATGATATATGCCAGAGTCGGTCATTACGGTCTCTAAACAAAGCGCGGTTTCTGATCCCAGTAAAAGCTGCATTGTTGCCTAGACGTCACCATTTGATTAACTTTGTATTACGATGGAATTTAGCTAATGGTGTTGCACCGGAGCGAGAAATACTTTCCTTTCTACTGACCTAAGCTCAACTATTGTAGTACTCGCCTTATAAAATACAGCTTCTGCTAAACTCCCAACTAATAGGTGGGCAACGAATTTGTAGAACGTACGACGTTACAGATGTCCATGGGCGGTGGTTATTGCTTTCCAGCATGTGAGCCGCTAGCTCGTTTTCCCGCCTACTCCATAAAAAATCCACTTGAGCTTTTGAAGTTGAAACCTCAAAACTACACGAGAAAATGTGACTCGGATATCTGCTGCGATGAATACAGACTAATGAGGGACGGTCAAGTGGAAGAGCGACTGCATATTCTGATATTTTCTAAACCAAGAGAATGACCTGAAAGCCATGTGACCATGCCATGTGAATAATTACTTACGACCTACAGCCTTCAGCAGCATGAAGACAACAGTAGCCGTGGTACTGCCTTCAGAAACATCACAGACAGTGATTCGTGGTTCTACTACTGAAGAAGCGAAATTAATTCCATGAAAATTGCTTCACAGCTTTTACTTAAGCCAAATCCTAGTCACATTAGTCAGCCAAATAATAAACAAAAGTATTAATCTTCAACCCAATCTTATATGAAACCTTTGCACGTTCAGCTTCAATCATACAATAATAGAATATCCGATATCCCTCCACCACTACCTTTATCAGGGTATTACAACTCGTAATTTATCTCGGTTTAAACTGGTTAAGCTGTCCCTGTGAAGCATCCAAGATGAAGATAGAAAAGTCGCCGCCTTGAATACCGGGCATTAGCTGTCGCCGAATAATTGGTACGGGTTATCGCGCGGCGCATTCGCGGAAGCACTATTATCGCAAACATCGCAGCTAGGGTGTAATGAGGCGAGAATTAGCGTCCATTGTGCTCGGCACGACCGCCCCGCCAATTAGCCGTCGAATGTCCTACCGGGTGCGTTGCAACAGGACGCGGTGTGCCTTCCCCGTCGCGCTTCATAATTACGGGCCATTCTTGCCCGACTAATCCGCGCCAAGGCTGAGTTCTTAATGATGACGATTATACGTAACTAGTTGATGAGTGCGCCCACAATGCGCGCCTTAATTCGCCTTTCCGACACGGCTCGCGGTATACGGATTGGGCGGTTATATCTTCCTTTGGATCTCTCGGGATGTATTTCCTTTTCCTTTATTTCTTTCTTCGGACAATAATGTGACACTCTTGTGATATTCCAAAATGTTTAACAAACATCTTGTGATTGCCTACTGCACGACATATGCAATATGTCTATTAAAGTATTATTAATTTTATTCCGGCTCGAAGGACCGGAAATGCAAGTTGACAAAAAGCTCTTCAACTTATACAGTCGAATCTGCAGGCGTCCTAAGGATGGTAGCAGACTTTTAAGTGTATTGTAGCTGACCTTTATAGGATATACAATTTGAACACAATCAAGTACTAATAACTAAGGCTAACACAATTACGAAAAACTCATAAATATTTATACTGCATTCATCATTCATCAAATTATCTGTACAACAAACAACAAACTCTTGTAAGTGCAGCCTGCATGCCAATTCATATTGTGAAGCTCAGTTGGACGTAAAATTAAATCAAAGCACAGAGGTATCCCAAGGTCATTTGACGGAGAATTCAAGTTAATTAGACGTACTCAAGACTAGGCTCACTTGGACATTGCGTTTTTGAAACTTTTTTCCTCATACCAAAAATAATATAAGTCTGTCGTTCTGTTAAAAACAAGTGCACTTCGAAGTAAGAAACGCTGCTATTTACAATATTATCAAGGATTTAACTTGAATTTCTTCAATTCAATGTTAATTTGATTGCCGACCCGATAAATCTAGCAAAGGCAAATGATACAATGACATCAGTAGGCATCAGGTCTACTTATCTGGACTGACGTTGATGCTTTTAGCCTATGTGGCTTTATAAAGCTTCATCGGATCGCCGAATCCGTGGAAATGCCAGTTTCCACGAATTGGATAACCACGAATTGGATAGCGGGCAGGCTGTGTGCCTGATGGTATACGATACGTTTGTCCCAACGAAACCGTTTAACACTGCGCTGCGTTCATCACCCAAATTAGAATTTATTAGATGTTTTGTTTAGTCGTTCATAAAAGTAATTCTTTAGGTATTAATGCAACATTCATGAAAAAATTAAGAAGGTTCCCAGAAACCCATTCGGTTGCATAATATGCTAATTCCGACCGACTGCACGGGGTCCTTATCCGTAACAGTCGGATAATGTCTTTAATGAGTAAAAGGAATCCGTGCAAAAGTGAAAAAATCATTAAAAATTCTGCACCGACGGCGTGCAATATCGTTAGCGTGCAACGATCCGGCGTTATCGTCCCCACCGTGGACAGTTTGCGAATTAATGATGTTTAAAAAGAACTTTCTAGTCTATCAGCGGACTGGGTGGCTTCCAGCAAGCTGCCGTCTAACCAACTTCACTCATATAGATGTCAATTTCGCTCAATAGCGACCGTAACATAAAAAGTAACGTCGCTCCTTAAGCCGCTCGCGGACGGAGTTTGAGCTCGGTTTTAGGTGAGCAAAATTGAGTTTGATGGTCTAGGATCAGTTGATATCGTTGAATATTCATTATTATGAAGAAAACATTTGGTTATTGGATATGAGTTCTTGTACGAGTATACGTAATATTCAATTATGCTTTAAGAACACGTCGAATCGTTGGATCGACGCTCATTAGTGATGTGGAATAATGCTGAATACTAACTACTACAACTACTATTCTTTTAGCGTACGTCACTATCTAATTTTTATCTATGTATTTTTAAATTTAATATAATGATAAAGAAGCGCTTACTGTTTATGTAATTTTTTTTATATTATATAATGAAATATGTGGCCTAATTTACCGAGACATGAAAGTCTATATTGTCTCAAATAAAAAAAAATAACAATAATGTGAACAATATTTATTTGTATCATACAAATAAAAATTGTTCACATTATTATCACATCATTATTTCTCATTTATTTAATGATATTTTTATATTACATTTTTAATGTTAAATTGTTTGTTCTCAAATATTGTTTATTACGCATATACACTTAAATATAATAAATATAACATAAAGTATTTAAACATTGTGTCATAACACATGTAAACATCTTTATTATAATGTAGTAATTTCAATAACGTTTAGTTAAAATGTTTGGAGTTATATTGTCTTATATTTGATAGTGTCTAAGCGTCCTAAAATCAATTGGTTTGTAACTTTTGCTGCACTGCCTACTTCGTTTATCTTTAAGACATGTAAGTGTTATGGGCAGGAGCGAACTAAAACGGCTTATTCATTAGTACTGGGTGGTTTCACGATATAAGTTGATGATAATATGTTTAAAAAAACTTATCACATGGAAATGTATAACACCGGAAGGATGTCGTGTAATTTTTTAAAAGGTATAGGATCATCCCTTCTGTCTATCCAACCAGTGTTATAGCATATCTATGGGCAGGGATCATTATTTACCATCTAGTGAATCATCTTTTCCACAAAAGACTTCGTTTTTTATTATCATCTTCGCCGAAACAGTCTCTAAATTAAACACGGATCTAAAAATATAACACTAAATATCCAACTATTTAGTAAGCAAGCAAAATATGTCATGAAATGTTGTATAATTCATAGCAATGATACAACAGATACATTTTAACAAACCTCTATAACCTTTTCGATTTTATTTAACAACTTATTTAGCGAAACAAACTATTGACATATTTCCAACTGTCATAACATTGGTTTAATATTTTAGTGGACTCTTAGCAAACCAACAAAGTATGGTGAAAATGTTGTAATTCAATTTGTTAATAAGTTATTTATCTTATTAATGATTCCATTTTTGGTTGATTATGTTCTAAATAAGTATTTTTTATGCTTGTAATCTAAATTTCTATTAGTATTTCGTTTTTATTTTTATTAAAAAACACGTTGATCATATTTTCCCACATCTTTTATTACTTTTAATATCCTAATATTGCCGTCTTTACAGTGCCCAGTTGTTATTGTTTTATTTATTTATGTTCGTAATACTTGTTGTGTCGAAAGCAAATCCAAAACAATAAATTGCATTTAAATGAGTTATCAAAAATAACAAAAAAGAGAACATAACGCATGTTTCAAAGAGCATTATTAAAAATGTTGATTAAATATTAGAATAAATCGAATGTTAACAAATCACGGGACGATGAATTGTAAGAAATAGGCGATCGAATTGTGAGTTATATTTTAAGCGACATGGGAACCATTTCTGTACACTCGAAATGTCGTTATTTGATATAGAGGTACTCCTAAATCTAATGCAAGAAATAACATCTTGACTACTTAATGCTTAACAGCGTACTTGAGGGCTGTATTATTAGGAGTTTGGTAACTTTTGATAAAGCTATATATGGTCAACCAAATAAAGTTCTTATAACTAGTGCAGTTTAGGTCGTCATTTGAATAGATTATCGCCGCGTAATACAGGGATTTGTTTAGATGATTGTGGTTTAATTTTAGGATATAATTGCGCCCTAATTGATTTATTTTTACACGGTGGGAACTTTATAATTCACATGGAGCTGTGGGGGTATGAGATAACCCGAAGTATGGTGTAAGTTAGATGGGACAGAGTAATTTACGGCTTGACCAATATCTCTTCTGATATTTCTGACATCGTACTTATAAGCTATCATAGAATTTGTATTTACGACATTCCTAATATAACCTAGAAATACAATTTATAATGTAAGTTGTATTTCTGGGTCTATCTTTTATGTCTTGTATTATGATATTTTATATCTTGTGAGTTCGGTAGGATAAAAGTGATTGATGCCTTGGCCAATATCACTTCTGATATTTCCTATATCATACATATTAGCTATCATAGAAGTTGCGTTTACCACATTTCTACCATGACCTGCAAAAACAATTTACATGATTCTTATGCAACGTGTGATCAAATTTTTTACAAATGTTTATATTAATAAATATTTTATAGTTACATAGTTACATATACGTTTTTCTTTTTTTATGAAGAAAAAAGATTTATTATTTACATTATTATTTATATAATATATTTACTTTTCTTTGGAAGGACAAAATTTTATGTGCATCACAAAGAACTATTTTGAGCATGTTTATTCATGTTTGCGAAAACCCCTGACCAACATGGAGGTCATTAAAAATGCATTATCTAATAGAAAAAATATACCAAGCAGTCAGGGCTGCATTTTCCTATTGGCCAACTAGGCTTCTGCCTAGGGCCCCAAGATTAAGAGGGGCTTATATTCAAACTGTTAGCATAACAAAAATTACACTATTCTAATAAAAATAGTGAACACTAAAACATTTAAACGAAAATAAGGAGAGATTAGACAGAGGATATAAGGACACAGATCGCCACGCGGCCCCACTGCGGATTGGCGGACTTCACATATTTAAGAAATATTCTATTATCGTTTTCTTAAGTAAGTAGTTCTTGTTTTCCTTCATCGATAAGCACGTGGTAAATCGGCACTTGAAATTGTTAATTATTAATTAACAAATTCATTGGTGCCGGTTTGAACTCAGGTTGCTCGAGTATATTGAATTAAAAGCCGTGATAAGGCCGCCCATTGTAATACCATTGATATCTTTGACTGATTATATATATGTTTGATCTTTTGTTTCTGGTGTGTAATAAAGTATCTATCTATCTATCTATCTATCTAAAAGTGACCGGACACTGAGCTACCACAGCTCATATTTGTAAAATGTATTGGTTAAGATCAATGAAATGCGAATTATTATAAAATAAATTTGTCTGGATTAAATTTGGCTTAATCTTTAATGTATTGAATATATATACATGATGATGTCCTCCGAATCCGGCCACGGCGGCCGATCTACAAGAGATCAGCCAAGTGCGCAGGATATATTATAGTG
>DWHO01001762.1:0-14595 GCA_018247575.1 Eurytides lysithous rurik | reverse complement strand
ACTAATTTTATTTCTTTAAATATATAACAAAAAAATAATAAAAAGGCCAAAGGCATTTTTCTACGAGTAAGCCGGAGAAACTAAGGCAGATGCACCGGTATAATGTCATAAATAAGAAACGTACATATAAATATTGTGTACGGTATACTACCATTAAATTGTTATCCAAACTACTATATTACATTTCTTTTTAGAAATGTAATATAGTAGTTTGGATTATATTCCTTTGAATACCCTATATACATGGCAACAATTAGATAACTTTACAAGTAATATATTTTTTTTATTTATAATATAACTTAATTCTCACATTATTTACGAATATTACAGAAGCGAAGGAAGATTGCGCTTTGTTCCTACTGTAATGGTGCTTCAATTTTTTTTCCGATTTAATATTTTATTGCAATCACCACTTTAGGAAGTTAGCACTTGAAAACCCTCTGTGGAGGCCGAAATAAATAAAAAGAATTGATTAGTGCTCTCGTCGGCGAAACATAAAAAAATTCGTTCAAAGTTAACTGATCATGTGGAATGCACTCGGCGTTTATGAATGCCTGGTACCTCACACACGTGTATGGCTGTCTCACACTTTAAAGGTATCCACCTAAAAACACAAATAAGTAATATAATGTAATGTAATAAACATAAAAAATAATCTTTTATTTTTCTATAAAATTATTTTAAGTGTTAATTCAAGTTGGAATCTAAAAAAAATGTTATTTTCTAATGTTTTTTGTAATAGTACAAAACATTACGATTTATGTCTGAGGTTTGCATCATCCATAATTATAAAATGTAAATTGTTAGAGTTATATTATTATTAAATATAACCCAAAAACATTTATTTTTTCTTCGTTATATTTAAAAATAATATAACTATAATAAAATTTTATTAAAAAACATCTTATGAATCCCAATAACAGAATTGAAAAAGTACGTGGTACTTAATATAAATTTCCTACAAATATTCAAATCGTTAATGAATTTAAAATACCTTAAAATAGTTAATGAAATAACATCAATTTACTTTAATTTTCTTATAATCAACAAATTAAAAAAATACGTGAAGATTTACTATACTAGTCAATTTACGAGTACCGCCATCTAGCGATAACTTTCAGCAGATCAAGGGGCATCACTTGACAAACACAAAACGCTGCGTTATTTCCATTTGCCCACAATCACAGCCAAATATAAATAGCACATACGTTTTATATTAAATATTTATTAAAATAATTATACTATATATATATGTATTAAAGGTTAATTAAAAACGTTTTAATGGGAAAAATGAAAATATATATAATGAAACAAATACACACAAATAAAAAACTGCTAACGGTTTCAAAAACAAAAATGATTTTTTGTAAAAAAAACCGTTATCACGTTATAGATAACCCGTGAAATAGTTTTAACTAATCTCAAAGAACCAACAAAACACAGGTACTGACAGCTAACGTGATTACCTACTATCTTATCTAGGAATCCTTTAAGTATGTGATAGTTCTATCTAAAAGACGCAAAAAAAGATCGCAAAAAATACGTTCACGGAAGTGACTCTTCCGCAGAAACAACCTGCTAAATAATTGGCCCTATTAAACCTCTAAGCTTCATTTATAATTTTGTGAAATAAAAATTAATACGCGATGAAACCTGTAAATGTATTTTATTTAATGTTTCCTCTTTAAAATTACGAATAATCATTATCGTTGACTAAGCCTTTTTCGCATGTGTGAGAATTAAAAAGTAACATTGATATTAATGAAATTAAAAAACAAGTAAAAGTCGTTTCATGAATAACTACTCAATAGGTTATGCTTTAAGACGGAAAAAAGTGCCCATGTGTCCAAACGAGCAACACCACAAGCTTTGAATCCTGACAAATCAACTTTGTAGAAATTGTGTAAACACTTACTAAACACTAACTGCTACCGCGCAAATTTTACTGCATCGTTAGTCCGCGTGGGTCCCTCCAGGTGGCGGTTCGGTCGCGGGATTTGCTCGGGAAGCAATAAATCATTGGCTCAGCCGCCTAGTCATTCAATTCTCATAACACACCAGCATCTTTTGAATTACCTCGCCCCCCGCGCGACGGACGAAGATGACGACAAAGGAGACAGTATTAGTTAAGCCGAAGACCGTTATGAGCCGGTCGGTTTTGAACGACCGCCGAAGACATTTAATCTACTTTTTATAGCACGCACATCCTGCAGTGCGACTCTGCTGGTCGGGGACTGGGGAGAAAATAAAAATTTTCCGAATCCGACTTTCGCCCTTTGATGTTGTCAATGAATCAACAGAGGGCGGTATAGACGACACGATGGATCCCCATGATTAGTCATAAAACTCTTTTTTTAACATAAACACTTAAAAACCTTTTCGACATATCCCGGCGCCACGGCTGAATTTCTTTTTTGACTGTTTCAAACTTTAATGCCCTCGTTATTGTCAGTTCGTGTGGTGTTCACTGAAAATTCATTGCTCGTTAGGATAAGGTGTCGGTTGGTGCAGTTGTTAAACTGCAGACTGCGGCATTCAGGGCCGTCAGTTTAAATACCACAAAGGCAGGTGTTTGTGACCTACGGATAAATATTTCAGTACGGAGTGTTTATTGTTGTAAAATTTATACCTATCAGATATTCTTACATCTCGTTTACGAAATTAATACATAAAAAGAAAACTTTTTACCCCATTTACAACTTCTTGCGCTCACGGAGAGGGATAACATTTCGCAGAGTTTTATTTCATATTAATAGTTATATTTTTTGCGATTACTTAAATATTTTTATATGTATAAAATATAGTAATGTAGATACACGAATCTTAGTCGAAAAGCGATATTATTCAACGCCTAAAGTGGTAGAGTCTTTAGGAAAATCCCCTTTGGTGATTTTCCTACAGAAAAAGATATCCTAACACAAAGAAAAACACAACCTACATATAAAAATAATACACATTACTTTCATTAAGCCTATATAATAATATAAAGATGCAGTCTTTTTTATATAAAAAAAAGATAAAGTTTACAAGCCTACCTGAAGATTGTTCCTATAATTTGATTAGAAAACAACATATGCGTGAGGAGGGTAGAGATTGTGATTTACGTAGGATGGTAACAACATGCGATTCTGATCACCATAACAAACCGCATTACGCGATCGATCCCGGCCAACTGTTCGACGTGTGTTCGATTCTATTATCTGTCGATAAATAGGGTCTATTGTGTTACCGCCAAAAAACATAAATCGAATCGATCTTCCTTGCCATTGACTGTCCCCCGGCGAGTCCCCAGAGCCCGTACATTTTGGCGGCACAAAACGTCAAAATATTTGGCATCAGTTGTGCTAATGGTGGTACTTTGTAACGCTGACATTAAAGTTATATTGTTGTCTGGGCCGGGAATATTATGGCCAAATGTGTACATCATTTTGAGGTTGGAGCTCGGTCGATTCCCTTTATGGACGCTTTTTGAATAATGTACTAAGCTTGTGGATATTTAGTATACTTTATTAACGTATCTTATAAGATTTGCTGTCTTATTACATTGTTTTAGTAAACAATGTCACACAATCAGTCGTTAGTAATGTTTATTAAAAAACAAAATTGTTTACGACAAGTGTCCTGGAAATTAAAGAAAAACAAACAATAAATCGATCCTAAACGTCTCCGCCATGAATTATTCAATCATAAAACTAATTAACCACTAATTATCAAACACAATCACGACTTCGTATTGGATTAGCGTAAATAAGGGTATCGTCTTGGGGGAAAAAATCTCCGCTGAGAATTCCCGTCCGATCCCGGGATACTTGACGAATTTCGAATGAATGTAATGCCATTATGATTAGCATGATTTAGTCAGGGGGGGTCGCCGATTCCGGATTGCGGTATAAAGCGAATTTTGTCAACACAAAACCTTTTTTTTTTGTATTGGCATTGAACCCGTATCTCGAACAGCCACGCTAATTCGCATCCTCCGGATCAGACCTTTGATCGTGTTAGCTACGCGCATTATTAACAGTCGAATGATCTATTTAAACATTGCGGTGACACACACTACGCAAACGTTTTTCCTTTAAATTTAATCCGCAGGGATTCCCTTCTATGAAAATATTTTTTATTTTTGAAATACCTTTGGTAAACTGTTGGCATTTTTCAACAAATATAAAAAAAAACCACCAATAGTTTACCAATTTTTTATATTTTACAAGCACATACTACTTGAAAAAGTATATAGAAATATATTAGTAGGTTAAAAAGTCATCAACTAAAAAGTCGATGACAAACTGTCTCTGTGGCAAAACTTGCTCTACAATTTTAATACATATGCAGAAATATTCGTCTGTCTCTTTCAAATATAACAAACAGATAACAGATTTGTAAACAAATTTAAATTTAACCAAAACTCTAACATGAATACAGCCCTACGAGGAGTGGAATGAGTTTAAATTTATGGTGGGATTTTAATAAAAGATTTGGTATGGGAAGCGATATGTAAACACCGGGCAGAAAGTTTTTATATATACAGTTTTTTTTACAGAGTTTATAGGACTGGTTAATCCGGTTGATTTAGTCACGGACGTTTTGGTCTAACGCTGCACTAAATATGAATCTTTACGCTTTAAAGTTGACATTAATCACAAAAGGCAACGTGATTTATGCAACAACACCACGTATCGATGTCGACTTTAGCCGAAGGGCTGTGCCTCTCAAACTCTGTCTACAATCTTTACAGTAAAAGAATAAGTGTATGATCAACAAAAATCTATTACTTCTCTATTGTACTTACACAAACTTTGTTCTATAGTCTTTCTATAAAAAAATATATGAATGGACAAAATCATTTCGCAGTCGTACTTACACATAAGTCAAAACTTAATATTGTATCTTGTTAACATAGTTATTTGTGTTGTCAATTCATATTGATATCACAATAAAACGCCAATATACATAATAAGTAACATTACAAAATAAATCTATTTTATAGATTTTTTCTATATCCTTGCGTGTGAATTTATATTGTAAATATTTAGTAAAATATGAGAAATAGTTATAAAATTTATGAACAGTCATGGTTTACTCTAAAGTCCGTGCCATATACTCACAATGTTATATGTAAATTAAATTTGGGAGCCGTTTCCATACTGCGCTTTAACTTGGTTCAAACTCTAAACTCCAACAAAAGGGGCATTATTCCTGTTATGAGTGACCGCTACTTACAACCAGCATAATTTCACCTCCGAAACAACGTCTCGTCTTACAGAGCAGTACTATTATTTCATATTGTTTGGTCTATTAAAAGTAACGTGTTAGTCGCATAACGCTCTCTTGTTTCAAATTAACACTGTTTCGAATTGTTGAAACACGTCCTAACATGTTGAATATCCTAAATAACATAGTAAAGGCTTTTGTTCGACACATAATATTTGATAACTGGCGAGACAAACAAGACTTGCGCCTTCGTCAGCGACACGCTTGCTCATAATGAAACAGACCTGATTTGCGCTGCGATGCCCTCGTCACTTAGATATACAAAATGGTCTATATCTATGCCCAGTAAATACGCTGGCAATTTCGTCCTTCAGACCGGAACACATTAATGTTTATCGGTAGAATTACTGGTAATATAATGGTTCAGCCACAGGCTAACTCTGCACTAAAATCTCACTTGTGTTTTAAACCGTAGTTGTGTTATTATTCTGATTATTTTGGCTAGGTTACATATTTCGTCGTATATCGCATGGATTTCATTTCGATGTGTCTTTTCTTCCTATTTCGCCGATACGCTTACCACCGCTCTATTAGTTAATACATACAAACAAACGCGATTACATTGATAATATTAAGAGTTCCCGTCTGTGGCCTCGACATGAGGATGATGACGGGTCACAGCATTTTTGCCCTGCTGCTGCATGAATGAGTGGCATAGTTTGTCCTTTATTCATGCAGAAGGGGAAACAGAATAATTGCCCGAAAAACAAATACGTTCAATTTACAATATAAGCAAAGAAGTAAAGATTGCAATTGAAAATATTTGAAAATATTTAATGAATGAATAGTTTAAAATATTTTTCAACTTTTCATTAAAAAAAACTTCATTATTCCACATAAAATACATGTTTATTATGTCGAGAAAAAGAAAACTAAAATAACTAGAGAACACTATGCATATTGGTGACATTTAAGCAACTCATACCTGTAAGGTCTTATATTGAACCTCTTCTTCTCGTTCAAGAACTTATGACGAAACTCGACTCATCGGTAGTTGCGGTGGGCGATCTTGAATTGTATTTAGGGCCAAGAAAAATAAAAAAAAATAACTTTTTTTCATTCGGTGTGCTTTGTGATACGATACGTAAAATTAATGATTTTCGGCCAACGCGGGCCGCAATGATACAATGGCCCCAATGACAAAAGCGCCCCGCTGCCGAAGATATTAACGAAAGGCTACCTACGCCGTCATCCCCAAAGGATCATTGTCCACGGACGTTTTGGATACGTCACGATCCAATACAGCGACGGTAGGAACCCGATCTCGAAATTTCTCTAATTATACATTCCCCGAGTTCAAATTAACCTGCTCATTCGGTTTAGTTAAAGTTTAATAACGTTTTAAAACATCCGCGTGATAAACTAGTGGTTGGGATGAAACTCATCGTCCCAGTCAGTCGAGTTCACGAATAAAAATTCACTTTCATATTTGTGTGTCCATATACTGATTAATATATATAATTGTAAAACAACTTTTATGAATTAGATTTTTTTTATATCTCTATTTCTGCGTGTGTGCAAATGTATCTATTTTTTGTTTAAAAAATGTAATTATAATAATATGATATTTAAAACTTACGACATTAAAAATTTAAATTAAAGGTCAACGAAGTTTGTAATTTTGATGTATACAAACATTGTTGTTTTTTAATTAAAAGGTCTTTAGAGTCATTTAAAAATTTGTACCTTCTAAAGTCTCCAATAGTTTTACTTTTAAGTACGTAAGTAAATTAGTAAGTACGAATTATTTTAATAAAAACATATTTCATGTCAATATATGATCATTGGCAATATTCATCATAATGTCCTCCATAAAATGACGTCTAACATTTCGAAAAGCCCTTCCTCGTATTGAAACGGTACTGTCACGTAGTGAGGGTGGTCACTTTTGTGACGGCGTGGCTATTTAACCCAAATGCCCATTGTAAAAGGCCATAATTGTGGCCGAGGCGACTGCGGGCATTGTCGTTACCTTATTTATGGGCGTTCAATATAATTTCATTAGCGCCTAACTTTATAAATCTGTATGACCACAATATCAATTCGATTGATGACAGTGTCGGTTGTCTATGGACAATAAATTAGGGGATTATCTTGTCCGTGGGCCGTGATTAGGTACTGTTGGCGGTACATTTGGGGGAAAGTCGAAAATTAAATCGTTTAAGCCTGCCTAATGTCGGACGTGCAGTATGAATTACATATAATGGCGTTTTTAATTCGTTCCTAGTACAGCTATACGAACAGCTCAAGATGAATTTGCGTAAGCTTCGAAATTAGTATATCTCAATTAATATAGCCGTCGTCTTTCGATGTTTTATAACAGTTTTTATTCAGTACTACCACATTATCACTGGCACTAATAAATTGTGATATTAATTAATGACAGTCTAAAATACGTAAATCATTATCTACTAAATAATGACGTTTACATAATATTAAATAAATGTTTTTAAAATGATTACCTGTCATTTATTTTAGTATTTCATTTGACGACGTTTTACATACCAGTAAATATAAAAAATCGTTTCAAGTTAAGACAAAGATTTTAACAATGTAGTTTTTTTTTGTTAATAAAAACGAATCATAAGTAAACAAATGAAGAGTAATAAGCACTTAAAATAAATAAATGAATAAAAAAATAATATATTAACTCTACTACTCCAATAAATGAAATAATACTAAACTCAATTTGCATTCGCAATAAATACGCAAATGCGCCCGGGTGATATTTATAGTCGGGTAGCTGTGTTAAAAACCCCGAAATAGGCAATTCGAGCATCGGAAAGATAATGTTAATTCGATCGTTTTTATCGACGTTACCGTACCAAATCCACGGCCATCAGGGTCATAAACAATTCACGTAATACATTCGGGATTCGCATTGCGTCCAACAGAGATATACTGAAATGACCAATCACGCGCGTGTACAGCCTGCAAACTTCCCAATACCATCTCTTGCCGAGTTATTTTCAGCACATTTCTATTATCGCTTAATGAAACCGTTTTCGAAATTTTGTCGCGTACCATTTTGTTATTAACTACGGAGGTTGTCTGACAGACGATAAACTGTCCGGTGCTCTAATATTATGTTCGAAATTTAAGAAGTTTTTATTTAATTCTTAAAATTGTCTAAGGCTCTGCAAACAGTTTGTAGGATTCGTCCAAAACTCAATATCCATTACGTTTCACCCAATTTAATAATGGTGAATCAAATATTCATGTAACTAAAGTTACTATAGTGTTGAAACAATTTAAAATTTAATAAATAAAATTAATAATACACATGAATATATTATTTCTGACAAGTCATATTAGACACAATTTGTCTAAATAATGATGATAAATTTCTATATTATTTAAGTAAGCGGCTAGCTAGCTAGGAATAAATTTTAATAATTACATTAACTCCAACTCGAACAACATTCGATGACTTCTAGATCTATGGCTACCTCATGGTATACTACGTAATGAACACCCTAGATAAATTACTTTATAGCACATTTTTTTTAATATAGTTGTGAGACTTTGAGCCGAGACGAACGCGTCTCCCAAAGACTCAATATCGTATCTCTCTCGTATATCGTTACGTCCAAATATTACATTGCTCTTCTAACCTTAACTACCGCTTGCACGTACTAGCAGAATATCCCAGGTGTACCCAGCAAACCATCCCTACTTCATTTGTTTCAATACTACAAAAATGCACATAG
Source organism: Eurytides lysithous rurik (assembly GCA_018247575.1). NCBI lineage: Eukaryota > Metazoa > Arthropoda > Insecta > Lepidoptera > Papilionidae > Eurytides > Eurytides lysithous. The sequence continues at coordinate 5,614 of DWHO01001762.1, read as the reverse complement.
TTTCAGTCGTTTACGGTTAGCGAGGATTGATCAAAGATTGTATAAAATAAACGCAAAAGATGAACGCTATCATATAACCGACGGATACAGAATATACTTCTGTTTTTAAATTACACTCTTACTACATTTTTTGCAGTATCCGCCAGAGGCAATATCAGTTATTGCGCTGCATTGTCAGTTATTCTATCAGCCAGTGATGTGCAAACACTACTGTTTTCTAGTTAAAGGCCTCGTTGCCAGTGTAGTTATTGATCCTAAAAATAGATCGTATTATTACGCATTATACCTCTGAGTGACTGGTCCAAACGCGGAGTTAAGCAGTTTTCAACTCGTGCAATTGAAAATACTTCGTGCCACTGTTTTGTTATGAGCAGGTGTATCGATTGCTATCAGGCACGCGTTATTCGTCTCGCCCTTTTAAATATAACACGTTCCCGAACAAGCCGGTGCAACAGTATGCAGTATCTACACCATAGCTATAGGTATATCTGAGTAAACATGGAAATCGAGCTATTATTATGAACTTTATTCCTTGCTTCACATAATCACCTTTACGTTTACTGAAATAATTAACTACGTGCGAGTTGATATACCGCGTTCCATTATAGAATTAGAATTTTTCTATTTCTCTTACATTTTAGTAATCTTCTTCTTGGACACAATTGGTTTGCATAACGTCATGGTGCCTAAAGATTCGCAGATAACAAAATGTCCGCAATAATTTTTATTGCGTCTTCTACATATAGCGATCAACAATCATAATCAGAATTTTGGTGATGATTTTACACCGTTTGAATACGTTACACATGAAGGTTTTTTGGTAGATTTACATTCTTACCAAGAGCTTTTCAGCGTTTTACGATCCGGGACACCGTGAATTATAGTCCTCGTTAGTACGTACAAGGAGGCTAATACGTCTGCTCTTACTCCATATCGTAATTATCGCAGCCCGCTCGGTTTTATTCTGTTTAATGCGCTATTAAATTTAACAACAATCGCTTTTTAGTGACGCTAGAGTGGACATCTTTATGCTTGTGCGTCGTTAAGATAAAGCCCATTTCTACATTTCCGAACGCGCGGTCCAACCGAATGGGAACGGGCCCGAGTATCGGTGGGTGCATTACCATAACTCAGCCGAGTTCCGGCGGTATCACTTGGTCGTACGCTCGTAAGTGGCAACGCGACAGATTAGAGCAACCGACCACGAGGCAGCTCGGTACGTTCTAAGTCACGACCCGATGATGGTCGACTAATGCTAACGCGAGATTTATATTGGCTCGGCCAATACGAATTCGATGCTGTATTTATTGACCGCACGCCGCCCGGTGCCGAGTGAATATTTTCGAAGTATTTACGACGATTAATCTCGGCGATAGCCCGTGTACTTTTTTTCCCCACCGAGTTAATTGCATGCGTGACAAATTTTTAGATTGTGACAAATTAATGTTCTTTATACTGTGGTATGCAATATATTATATTGTGACGTTGAACATAAATCTGTGTAATAATCGTATTTCCCAATTTTACAATCGACTAAGTTGATGACATTACGGCATGTAATGGACCCGGCAGTCCCGACAGGTTTCGTCACCGTAAGGAATTAATTTGAAAGATTACTCAGTTAGAATAAAGATTCATAAGAAATTGTTTATTATACGCCCTTTAATTAGAAAGTATGCCAAGGCGACGCCATGTACAGCTGTTTATAATAGTAATTTTATATTTTGGTAAACTTTGCCAAGTCCACTGGCAATTTATATCTTAATCCATGCCTACTTAGTACTTGGGTTCCGGTAATGCAACCTTTGGTACATAAACAATGGCCTATCTAGAAAGCTTGCATATATCATAAGCTAACTTGATTTAAAGGAAAAACCAAAAGAATTATATAATAATAAAGGTACCCTTAACAACGGCTTTCGACGTTAACCATTACTAAACTACAAATCAAATCTCAAATACCATCGTAGTGATTGTCATAAAAGTACCACACTATTGGCAATTCTTACCACTAAGCTATATTTCATTTCATTTAAAAACAAAAGAGAGTAAAATGGTTCAAAAATAATGTGTGGCATTATGTTTTAATGACGACTTGGCTCCTCAATTAATCTCCTTAAAAAACAACAACTGCTAAGATTACCTTAACTTCAGATAGACATCTCTCCGTTGACGAAACATTGTTCTAATAGTTCGTAAGATCCATTTTAATAACACGTTTTAATTAACAACAACAAGTCAATCATTAACACCTAGTAAATCAACAATGCATTACGAAAGAACTAGATCAACCAAAAGAGTTTTCACAACACATCGACGCAGAAGTTAAACTACCTATACCCAAAAAAGTATAAGTCTGCTTATAAACATCTTACTGCTCGCCAAAGGGCAGAAGGACACAGACTGCAAGCGGTTCCAATGTGGACTGATGGAAATGGAATTGTAGAATAAAAACTTAGTATATCTAATTTTTTTTATCATATTTTTATAAATGCAGGTACCCTGGTATTTTTTTTTCAATAGGAGACCAATAACAGTGGGGACAACAGCTTTTATATTTTTAATAACAAATTAACAAATTAGTTTGTGATGTGAAACTATTGATCAGTTCTTATCTCTTAGTCATAAAAAGTTACGCTTTTAAACATTTTGTATAATTTTGATAAATAAATACCTAAATAGCAAAAATCTAAAGGACGACGAATTTCAATCAAAAATCATACGTCACAAACAACGTCAATAAATAAACAAATTAGCATAATCAAACTAAAAATATTATATAAATAATTTAACATCACCATCATCGATACATAGATTATATTACGGAGACGACTAAAGCGTTCGTTTCATCTTCAATCTTTCATAATTACGAAACTTTCGAGGCCTTTAAGTCTTATCTCTGCTTGCTTCGCTATTTGTAAAGTTATAAAACTTTGCCGACTTTAAAATTCATTAATTACCTAGAATGTTTTAAAAGGTTTATTTTTCCGAGCGAATAGATTCATAACTTTCCAATAAAAATGAACTTTGTTTGAAATTTTGAACGTCTGTTATATTCCCTTTTTTCGTTTTTCTTTCCCATAATTTTTCCTCTTTAATATCTTAGTTGAATATTACTTTACTTCAAAAGTTTATTAGTTACTATTTTTTTTCCGTAGAAGAACGATGTTTAATTTCAAGCAATTATTAATATTATTAAAAAAAATAGATAAAAGATTTTTATCATCTTTAAATTTTATTTTTGGTTTTCGACTTCTCCGATAAAATTTTTAAAATACAAACATTTTAACGACGTTTAATGTTGTAATAAATATAAGTTGTCTATCGTTTTAATTAAAAGCGCACTAGCCTATTAGCCATCGTTCATCCTGTAAAGTTGTGAATTTCTGCTCCTTTTTATTTTCACAATTTATTCTATTCACCCTTATTACCCAGTTAAGTTATTACAAATAATTATAAAATAAGTTTTTATTGTTTATAGACCAGAATTTTAGTTTTTAAAATTACAAACTACTAAATAAGACTTTGTTATTTTGAACGGACTTTATTTGCCCGAAGCAATATCCAGAAATTAAGCCATCTAGTTTCTTGAATATAATACAGAAGACACCAGGAGACTATTCTCATAGGTTTCAAAAAGAACGTCTTTTGCTAAATTCCGTCACAACAGCTGAAATAAAATTTACGAAGCAAAAAAAATATTATTATAATTATATAGCAAGTGAAAAATTGCAAAATAGCAAAATTAAAATTTTTATTTTTTAAAAATGGTTGTAAAAACAAACTGTGTATAAAACATTAAGCGAACTTTAAATACGTAAATTTCACTTCAAAAATTTTTGGATAATGGTTTTCCTCGTCATATTAGGTAGATTTCTCGTTGTTTTTTTAGGAGATTAAGTGACAAGATAAGCAAGTCCTACGACTTGATATATATCTATCAACACCTATATATACCCACCCAGGACATTATATTATTGCATTGAGAATAGCTTTTTGTTCTATGTCTAGATGTTAATTATCTATATAAGTATATATTTAAAAACAGCACAGGTAGTACAGGCTCTGACTAGTTTGGGATCAGATTGCAATGTATGAGGTGTCCCATGACATTATTATTATAATATACATATGAGAAAGATTTAAAACATTGAAACAATATCATGTGCTGCCTTTTTGTTGTTCAACGCCTGCACAAAAAACGAAGCAATGACATGGAGCGATTTTTGCTTTTGATTAATTGTTACAAAGAATGTATGCTGTATTATATTTATGTACAGATATAGGTATACATATTATAGATATCATACACCACACAGCGTTAGCATTACTAGGCGTTCTTGTTTTTTTTTTAACTTGTATTAAAATATCTCTAATATCTTTAAAAATTATATATACCATACAAGTCATACAGTGTATCTGGCCCGTTGGTGTAGTGGTTAGTGTAGTACAACTGATTGCAAAGCAAAGGTCGTGGGTTCGATTCCCACTCAGTACAAAATATTTATGCGCTGAGCAGAGATATTTGTCCTATGTCTGTGTGTTAGTTATCTATATACGTACGTATTTAAAAATACACATAAGTATCTATATCAGTTGTCTGGTTACCATAGTATAAACTCTGCCTAGTTTGGGATCAGATGGCAACGTGTAAGATATCCCATGATATTATTATTAAGTAATATACGTACGTGCAAAAACATCTATACGTCGGTGTCCATTTACAATATCCAGTTATGATAGAATAAAGCACATTTAGTTTTAACTATATTTTTTTTTAAATATCGATTAATATAAAAAATCTTGCAACGCTGTTATCTATAGAAATAGACATTTACGTATTTACTCTACGAAAATAGGACAGATGCATACGACACAAAGAGGTTGCAATATATGTATGTGATACTGTAAACAACTATTATTTGGCCTTCGATTTAAGACGCCTATGAATGGCGCGAGTGTGGCCGCATCTTTAATAAGATTTATTGTAACCGATCTTGTTTTGACAATTACAATGGCGGTGCGGGTTTTGACGGTAAATGGGTCGCTTTGTGCTGTGTGGTCTCTTTTGTTGGTCACCTTAGTCAAAGTTAAACTTGTGTTTGCGGGAACACACCTGGTTGTTGAAAAGAAATGCCGAACAAAAACAGTCCTGTATTTTGACTTGACTTTGAGAATAAGAACAGAGGTTTTTTTTTTATATAAATAAACGTCATCAATTTACGTTGTAATAAATTCAAATGCTTTAAATATTAAATACTTTCTATTATTTAGATATCGTGTTATAATAAATTAACTCTACTTAATCTTCTTTCTAATCTACCTAACTTCTTAACTTCTCTCAACACATTCTCTATTTATTACAATCGACAGTAAGGTGGGAAGCATTGAGTAGACCTCACCACGGTGATAAAGCTTAGAAGAAACTAGGTTGACAATAACCCAGTCTATTTAAGAATGTCAAAATTTTGTTTTGTTTTGCTTATATTTTAGTATAATTTGATTTAGTCGAACTATACTTTGAGTGACTTATGAACACAACAACAGATGGCGTTGACTTTATAATAACTTCTTATTTATGTAAAACATATAGTACTGAAAAAGTGTAAAAAAA
>DWHO01001761.1:0-14600 GCA_018247575.1 Eurytides lysithous rurik | reverse complement strand
CGCCCCTTGCTCTCACGGTTTTGGAGAAATCAAGTGTTGCTATTTGCAAAAATTTTTGGCCCACCCTATATATAGCAAACTTTTATTTTTAACGTCACTCTCCCTCCGTGTTTACTTTTTCTCGAAGATTAGCTCGTTATTTATTACGATCGTAAATAACGCTCATCCAATAATACACAGTAAGTTTCACAAGTTTAGTCGAAACTTCTAGTCGATATTAAATTCTCAGCTACTGTCAAAAGTTTACGCACCCTTGTAATGGCAAGAAGGTTCTATTTGCTTGGACGTTTATATCGTAGCTGTGTAACTTTCTTATCTATCTGGAATATATAATATGAATTTAATACAATGTGTTGCAAATAATCTTAAATGTTTATTATTAAAGATATATTTTTAATAACAGGCGACGATTTTGAGTAAATAAATTATTCTTTCGGCGCTTTTTGATAGTTTATAGAGTAAAGAAAGTAAATGAAGATTATATGTCGTAGGTTCGGAAAATTGTCCATATGATTATATAAGAATATATGATGGAAAAGATGAGTCGGCTTCCGTGATCGGTACTTTTTGCGGAATGGGAAAGTTTCCTTACTCCATAATCGGAACTTCACAAGATTTGTTTGTCGAGTTTGTCAGTTCGCCAGCAGGTAAGTTATGTCAATTCCATCTTATTTCGTAAATATAGCAAGAAAACTTCTTCTGGTTTTCTCATATCAGTTAAATATATTACTGGACAATCTTTGCTTTTTTTTATGGCATTAAAGTTTTTGTTTAATGGAGTTCGAGGTAAACGAGCAAGCGATTCACCTGGTGGTAAGCCATCATCCCCACCCGTGGACATTAACAACGACAAAGGACTTGTCAAGGGCAAATTTGATGCCGTTTAAGGTGTGGCCAAGTTCTCCTCTACTTTAAGAGCTAAGAGAAGCCCTGAACGTCTTGTCTTCTAGTCTAGATTTGAACACCAAACGAAATTTATGGCAAAAAGTACCAATAATTTAGTTTTTGTGATCATTCAATCTGAATTTTTCTTATTAATCATAATCATTAATCAGAAGATTAAGATTTCTATATACAGATTGTGTATGAGAAATCTTTACACTTTCTTCGCCCCTCTTTCTTTTTATGCCTTGTTATCCATACTGATAGCCAGATTTAATGAGATATATTTCAAAGGACCCCTCCTCAATACCGGATTTCACTTTAATGTCGGCAATTGGCCCGGCCACGTCGAAGCTCCCGGTTCAAGAGTCGGTACATGTGACTGGCTTCTCACTGCTGAGTCATTGAAGAAGTCGGGCGACACCGAGGGCATTTTCTTATCAGTAGCACACTGGTATCCACCGCACACTTCATGCACTTATCTAATGCAAGGATTCCCAGGTCAAGTCGTGCGACTATATTTTCCAAGGTAAGTTCCTTAAGTTCATCCAGTTATAATCAAAATGATCTCTAGTTGAACGAAATATTCAATTACTGTTACAGAATGCTTTGATGACAATCACTTCATTTTGTTTACCTAGGGTAAACAATATGAAGTAAACAAACAACATGATCTTATATATACATATATAAGACACAAGATATACTGATGGGAGATTTAAATACCGTGTTCTTTCGTTGATATTCGATTACTTCTGCTACTTGTGGCATAACACTAATGAAATTTATCTTGTAATGCTAATTCTTTAGGCAGTTCGGTGACAGTTACTATAATAGCAACAACAATGCTTATGTGATATCATTTTGCTTTAACAGTTAAGCTGACCAATTTTATGATAAAGAAACCATAGCTTTAAATGCCGTATCTAGAGTCTCGTAATGTATTTTTTTTTTAGTTTTTTTTTATAGGTGGTAGTGCCCAATCACCTTCTAAATTCCAATTTGTATTTTTTTTTCAGCTGCAATAATCCAGTAAATAATTCTTGGACAATATCAGTGTCCTTTTTCGTAGATTTTTGCTTTATTAATCTTATATTTAATAAACTTAATTTATTTTTTTGTTTTCTCAGTTAATTTTGTCACCTCTTTAGAAGAGATCACTCTTTTTTCTATTTTTTTTTATTTCTCTCTTCTTGTATACTTCTCTCGTGTAGAGAATATTGTAATTAACAGGTGAATAGAACTGATATATCTGCTTTGACAGCTTGAAAAATGTTTCAATAGAAACTCGCTTCTAAATATAGTTAGTACATGCTGTATTCTCACAGACAAGGCCGTGGGAATACAGCAGGCTCGCTCATCTATGCCTGGTAATAAATACAGTAATATCAAAACCTTACTGCTTAAACAATTACTTCAACTAACGGTCTAATAAAATACTTAATCCATTTAGAAAATAAGTCTTTCCGATGACGATAATAAGCAGGTTCATTTTTCAATCTTTTATGAAAGTAATGTTTGATTATCTGTTTTTTCTATACATATCTTATGTTTATTCGTTGTCTTTATCACTTAAAGGTTAAAAGCATGTGCTGTTAGATTACAAAAGATTTTGAGTAGAAAAAATAGTAACAAATAAAATCAAATGCGTTTTAGGCTATTGATACCTTTTATAAAATTATACATTTTGTCTGATTTTATGAAAGATTTTTTCTCTCTACAGCTTCCGTATCAACCGTATAGAATCACCGATTATTCCGTGGAATGGTGATTGCGGGGAATCACTTACGCTCTATGATGCACCGCGACCCGACGACGCCCGGATTATCAAGACATTTTGCGACACCTTCAGCAGGCCCATGGAGAAACACGACTTTGTTTCAACAGGCAACGCCATGTTTGTAAGATTTGAGAGTAAGACCGGAAGTTACAGTGGGTGTGTACTACTTTAGTATTCAGACTTCCGTTAAACGATTGTAAAGAATAACTTTGGAAATATATTAAACGTAAACTATAAACAATGTTAAAATAAAATTGTAACATGAGAAAACTTTCACCTTAGTTGTTCAGGTGAATGATAAAGAATATACGTTATTAATATTAACCTTTTCAAAGATAAAACATTTTTAAAATCAATAGTTTTTGCTGTGCTCAAGTTAAAAATAAAATAAATGTCATAGTTGAATTAAATTTTTGGTCGGAATAAATGATGTAAGCATTGTAAGCAACAATACAATTTGTAAGTACCAATCGCTTATTCGTGTTAAATAGCGATAGCAAAAAAGACAAATTAATATCTTAGGTTTACGTTACAGGTCGTCACTATATTACTGGGCCCATTATGACTTTTTCAACAATACGCGCTTTGGAGAGCCTGTGCAAGGCACCGCCTGCGACGAAGTAATAGCATCGTGGAAACAAAGAATCGGACGACTGAGATCACCGCTTAATACTCTTGTGTACAAACAAGCCCCGCCTGGAGAAGACGTTCATTGCCTGTACCGATTTGTAACCGATAAAAGGATATTTGCGAGGGTCATATTAACAATTCTTAGTGTGAATTTTAAGGTTTGTCTATTTTGGATTTATATTAAGTACAGTTAATGCAATATCGATACCAATAACGGCAAAGCAGCCAAACACTGTTTCAAAGTTTTAAATTAAAAACAAAAACCTTTTTATGGAGCCTATTCCAGTCTTTTTAGATCTCTTTTTATTTACAGGAACATCCTTATACAGCAGTCTCTTGTCAAAATTGTTATGAAGATCGTGCCGATAAGCTTATTATTTGGGAACCGAATCCTGGAAGTCGAACTGCAAACGCCTCCATAGGCATTAGTACTACACCTCTGCCACTACACTTAGCTGTGCAACGATCGCTTGGTTCTTGTCTATGTGCAAAACATGCAAATACTGTTTCAAGGGCGCGTCCATACCGTGTGGTTTCATCTGGTGAATCGCTTAATTTACAACTAATTGTTGACAATGCTCATGCAGCAGCATCTTATTTCAAAAACCCATCTCCTCTTTTTGAGGCACGCTATGAATTCGTTCATGGACCACTGTGTGGACCAGCGGTGCTTGCCGCTGCCTTAGATGGAGAAATTGTGTATCCATATTTAGAGGCTTTGGGCTACGCTGAGCCACCGAAAAGAATTCAGTGCATCTGGGACCTAGAAATAGAAGAGAAAAGAGATATTTGGCTGCATTTTGATAGCATTAAATTCGCATCCCGACACTGCGATGACGGCAATATTCAAATATACCTTCCAGGAAGAATTGAACCATACTTGTCAATCTGTGGGGAAAACGTTTCATTGGCACGGGAACTACCCATACTGTCAGCTGGCGAATTGGGTTTTGAGTCTTTGGACGATCCCCTCGTTATAGAAAAAGAGAAAACAAGGTCCATAAGAATAGTTTTCATCGGAAGTGCCTCACCAGCACGGGCCACTTTTAAAATAGCTTGGACCGGCTTGTATCACTTACCGAAAAACTCCGACGGCACATTGATGACATCGCGATTAACAGATGGAGGAATTAAATCAACTTCTGGACAGGGCTGCGATTTCATTTGCCCCGGGGATGATGCCCTTTGTATTCCAGCAAGGTTGATTTGTAACGGAGTCGTCAACTGTCCTAATGTAACTAGCACAGAGAGAAAATTCTGGACAGCGGAAGAAAAGCGTGCAAGGGAATCTTACTCTGAGGATAGTTTACGTAGACTTGGTTATTTAGATGCTTTAAACGGGATTGCTTTAGGACAGTTACACGATGAAGCAGCAGAGCTTTGCGCTGGAGGAAGGAGTGCCGGTGGAAGCGATTGGATGGCACCCGCATTGGGGGCTAGTCTAGCAGTTGTTTTAGCAGTTTGCGCGTTGGGAGCTGCATGGCGCTTATGCTGCCGCAAACGATCTCCAGACGAGGAGTCTCTGGATTACTGACATGCGGCCCGCGGCGCCTCACACGCGCCGCCATCTCTGCGCTCCCGCTCAACGTCTAGAGATTTCGGTCTGGACTGGAGTCTTCATTGACAGAACTACCAAGCGCCAGAGCCTTCCTTCATTGATTATTGAAATTGAATAAGTGTTTTTTACTATTTCCTCAAACAAAGCTATCATTACCTAGCAAACACTCCGATTCTTACTTTGTATATATTCAGATATAAATATAATAAGGTTTTATACGAAGAAATTTTAATGAAATATAAACTCGTCAATGTAAAACATTAAAACACAACTATTAAAGACAAAAGATAAATGTGTATGTTCGTATTAACTTGTCACTAACACTTATCATTGCTTCGTCATAGATATTTGTATGGATGACATTGACAACTTTATTCCAATTCTAAAATTTTTGTGGAGGGGAGGTTAACCCTGGCGTTCAAAAAGTTATTTTGTAATTAGTGTATATACCCATTGTTCAGTTACATAAAGAATGCTTGAAAACGAATGATCATAGGTTAGAACAAGGTGATAGTAGCCATACAATTATCGAAATAACGATTATCTAAATAAAGTTACTATAGGCTTTAGGATTTGTAAGCACAATTTGTATGGGAAACTATACTGCGAGTTAAGTTAAATCTTATTGTTTAAAAAAATTTGTCCAACGCCTGAATTTTCTAGAAGATAATTGAAGTAAATTTAGCCCAATCCAATCTCTGTACTACAATTAACACAAAGTAATTGAAAATAAACTCGTTAAATCAATTAACCAAGCCTTGTTCTTAAAATATTATCCACCTCAAAATGTATAATAATGATAATCTACCACAGAGACACATAATTAGCAAAGTTTTACAATGACCTTCATAAACAAAAAAAGAATTAATTTAAATTCAAGAAAAGTAACCATTTTAATTTGTTTGTGATGTACATATAATCTGATACAATAACAAGTGTTACACATCACCATAAAAAAATTAAAAAGATAAGCTTTTACTTTACAAATACTACTACTACTACTTTAAAAATAAACTAAACAAAAGATAATTGATATTTTTCAATTCAGAAGGAAGTGTTCAATGAAAAGTCATTAGGGATATAATTACATTTAGTATTAATACCATATATCATGACTACTATTTATTACCTATGAGATATGAGACATGTTGTACATCAAATCATTCTCTTGCTGATTGCAAATATAATATAGTATCGAATGAATACTTCCAATGCTTGTCTTGCAACAATTCTTTTTTTTTATTTTGACTAATCCAACATTTTCCTAAGCGACAGAATGAAAACCAATCCCTAACATGAGTGATTTAAAACATTCAATTGTAAATATGTATTAGAAGATAAGAACGGTTAGCACAATTCGATCATAAATTTAAAAAGTTGAATAATATTAATTTTTTAATTACGTCTTAGGTCAACTTATTTATGATTATACTTTCTGAAATTTGCAATTATTGTAGCTTTAAGTTAGCGTTAGTTGTTTAGAAATCACTTAGTTTCGTTAATTGCAATAATTTAGAAGTAATTATTTTTATTCATTATAGAAAAAAAAAACATTTCAAATGCATTGGAAAATCACTGCCCTATAAATAGTTTCATGTAACCCAATAACACTTTTATTACTAAAAAGTTTGATGAAAGAAATATATATAGTTTTAGTAGTTGCAAAATTGTTTTATTTCAAGCTTAAATTAGTTTGATAGACTATTCGTTCTTCTAAACATTTGTTAATTTTCAAATTTACGAATGACCAGCGCGAAAACATGCTGTATGTGAAATTATGTTACATTCCCATACGTTCATGTTATTGTAATTCCTAAGAAAGTGTAAAATAGAATTAAGTGATGAAATGTTAAAAAAATAAAAATATATTTTGTACAATCTTTGTCGTCTTATTTCGCCCATTGTAAATTTTTACTCAGTAAATACAATAAATGTAGCACAATAAATAACCAAATATATTAGTATCATAAATTTAAAATATTCAATTAACGATTTAATCGACAACAGTTTCCCACCTAAAAACTTATACAACACCTTTATTACATTATATTATTTACATTATATAAACATATAGTTACAAAAAACATGTCGATTAACTATATCTTTTAATATATACATTATATCTTAACGTTAAATAGTTGACATTTTATTTTTAATGAAGTAGGAGAAAAAGGATATATATTCCGCAGTTATTTAAATTAATTAGTGACCTAGTATTATTATAAATAATGTCCTCCCGATCGACTCCGGCCACGGCGGCTTATCTACAAGAGATCAGCTAAGTGCGCAAGGTATAATATAGTGCACAAGTGCGTGCGTTTGCGTAGACACAATTGCAGTCATAGCGCGATGGGACGGATAACCGACACGACCGGAGAGTGACATTAAACCGACCTCTTAAAAACGACTTTTCCAAGCTACCGGCAGATGGCGTCGATAAGAAGCCGGGACCGACTTTTTCTTTTCCGATGCATGGATCATCTTACTTTTCAGGCAATCGGGTGATCAGTCCATAATGCCCTAACCAAACTAAGGACAACAATAAAAAGACATTGCACTCCGCGGGATTCGAACCCACCACCTTCGATTTGTAAAGCGCGGGCCTACCACTAGGCCACAGAGATTAAACTACTACCAAACATACAAACAGATCAATTTGATCGCACAAAGCAACAAATTATTAAAAAAAATTATTGATAAAAACCCTTCATCGAATTGATGAAACAGAGAGTCTATCAGCCTTATCAGGAGTTGCATAGTATTAGTTGCAAAGACCATCCAATACTTCGTTGTCATTAAAGACAATTTTTGCCTAATCTCATATCAATGACTTGCCTGTTGGTGTAGTGCATAGTTCCTGACTGCGAAGTCGATGGTCTCGGGTTAGACTCTCACTCCGTGTCTGGGTGTTGACTATGTATATAAGTACTTACCTAAGTATACATTTAAAATATATAACTACGAATTAAAGTTATAGGCTCTGCCTCGCTTGGGTTCAGACGGCAGAGTGTAAAATTTCCCTTACTATTTTTGTTATTATTTAATTATTAAATCAAACATTTGTGAAAAACAATAACAAAAAGTTTAATTTGAGCTATAATACTTCTCTGTTAATTAAAATGGTATTGCTATCCCGACCAATGTTGGTATTGAATCGGCCTTTGAATTTGAAATAGACAATAGTGAATACCTTTCAAACGATTTGAATTCGAAAAGTTTGGCCAATATGGATAGTACTTTTTTTATTGTTTTATATTTCATTTGAACGAACGAATTTGATTTTAGAACCACATCGTCAAACCTGTTTGTTTAACTTGTGACACTGAAATGTTTGGCAAAGTTAATTACTGGATTTGTTTCTATCCAATTATTTTTTTCTTAACAAAATGATTCACATTTTATTTAAACTTTTAACTTCTTATTGTAATTATCGTGTTCCCTTTAGAAATGACAATTTAAAAATGGATAAGTGTACATATAAAGGTGTGATTACTATGTAACTCGAAGTAAGTGATAGTCGTAAGTGAAAAAAGCAATTCCTAAACATTCTTTACGAGCAGAAAAAGAAATAACAAAGAGGGAAATTAATTAATCCGACTCAATAAATCGAATACGGTCATTAATAACATCAATTCTATTTACGAAGACAAGCAAAGCCCATTCTATTGTTTTTGGGTTTGTACGCTTTAAGATGGGGCGAAGGTCATTTGTTCATTACTCTAAATGGTAAGACATTGCAGAGTTTACTTTTATATGACAACATTTTTAACCGTCTAAATCTTCATTCGTTTCGGTAAAAGTTTAGGCTACGTCTATACGAAATGTGATAAATGAAATAACATAAGATAAATTAATTACTTTTAAATCAAAAAAGTTTAGGCGATAGGACTCATGCAGGTCCGTCTGAGGACTACATCACCGACATTTATTCTACCACGAAGCAGTAAAATGCTCTGGTTTGAAGGACTAATAGGAAGGGTTTTACGGTGGTAGAACCACGCAGCTGTTCCCACTGCTGACTGGGCCGGCTCGAACTGAATAAGTATCACGACCTCACAGAAAATCGGCGTAAGGTGGAAGTGTTTTTGCTTCTGCGTTTCGTCCGGTGAGTGAGGTGGCTGGTGGCCCATCCCCCTCCATTCTCTCCCTTGCCCTGCTGTTTCTCCTCCCTCCTAGCTACTCCTCCCCCTCCTTTCAAAATTTCCCCCCTTAAAGGCTGGCAACGCGTTTGCAAGTCTTTTTGAAAATGTCCATGGGCGGCGGTGGCCACTTTCCATCAAATGAGCCGCTTACTCGTTTCTCAACCTACTCCATAATACATCTTGTTCCTCTGGTGATCAGAGCAGTTCAGAACCAAAAAGTTATATGCTGTCATTGGCAAGTATCTCACCATCGGGCTTACAGCTTGCTCTTCTCGGTATTTACCTTAGAAAAAAATAACAAAACCTACATAAGGATATAATAAAAATGCATTACATGTCAATATAAAGCAACGAAGTACGAACATTATTTTTCTAACCAATAGACTACATTAGATATGCCTTACGCTGTTTTAGAAACAATAAACATGTCTTCTGTTTACAAATCTCTTATTCTAAGGATTTCGTTAATGAGTCCAGAGAATAATTACGGAGAAACATTTTAAGTTTCCTTTAATGTATAAAGCTATATTTTTCTACTTCCAATTTTGAGCAAGGTGATAAAGAGAACGAAGGGGAATTTACTACACAATAAAAATAATTTCAGCAATCCAGCGGAGTTGTAATGATTGTAAAGGGTTCAGTGCAAGTCAAGAGCGCAAGCGACCACGGATTAAGGCGTTTATTTCGATTATATCAAATATTAAGACGAAGTGAATAATATAAGAATATTAGAATTTTTGTATTGAAACAAACTAAAATTTCGATGAAATAAGAATACTGATTTTCTAAAATTGATTACAGATGGATTCTTTCATGGATTTTTATATTAACAACCTTGATGTTAAACCTTGAGATCATATAATTATTTATTATCATAACGTATACAAGTACGTAATAAGTATATATAGGTGTATATAAATGTATATAAGTGACGTATACAATATAATGTAAGATAATCAAACAAATTACAAGTACATTAAACAGAATAAATGTTTTAGTCAAAATCGTTATTTTAAATAATCCTAATTGATATAAATTCAGTTATATTTCAATGTTACTGTTTAAAGGATTAAATCGCGTTTGATAGTTCGAATTTTACAAATTTAATTTAATTTTCTTTAATTGAAATTATTTTTCAACTCTTGCACATTGGCGGTGGCTATGCTTAAAACTCGATATTATTAAAGCTTGATATTATCATTAGCAAATCTACCGCTAGTCAATATTATATATTGCTTTTACTAACTTCTTATTATCGTCTACATGGAAAGCCAATGTGAAATAAAAAAAAGTTAAAACCTTAATGGTAAAAACTGATTTTGATACTTTAATAAGAATTAGTACGCAGATTTAATAAAAACGAAAGATGAAATTATATTTACCACCATTGACATAATAATAAGATCTCCTAATATGTTAATTTAAATTGAAAACAATAAGAAAGACTTTTATTTTCTCTTTTTATAATATATAGACGATGAGATAGTAAGTAGAGCCTTGATACTAGGAGCTACTTTTTGTGTTTTACTCTAATATTATCACATAAAATCTACACAAAAGGAAAGTTATTAAGTACTTTTATCAAATATATTGAAACCATATACGTAAGGTATTAAAAAAAAACAATTTGCTTCTTTTTTTTATATCAATATTCTTCTTATACCAAGCAATCGTTGTAATTCCTGCATCTCGTAAAAACAAGTTTAACTTCCGTATTCGATCGTAAACGTGCAAATAAACGCGCCGGTGTAAAACAAACCATCCTATACCACGCCTAAGCCTATTTCACGTGTCTGGTTTCACCTTCATATTTATGGAACGAAAAGCATTTCTGTATTCTGTATTTTACCTTTTGCTGAGATGGTTTTTGACAAGATATTCGAAAAACAAACTTTTTGGTCTTATTTTTTCGGGCATTTAGTGTATTTTACTGGTTAGCAAAATCAAAAATAGGCTAAGAATAATGTATTATTTTTGAAACGATTTCGACACAATTTTTTTATACTTTTATGGAGTAGGCAGGCAAACGAGCAAGCGGCTCACCGTACACCGTAAGCGATCACCACTGCCCATAGACATTTGAAATAGAGGGAGGGAGAAGGAGTAAGAGGGGAGGCTGGGAGGGAGGTATGGGTGGAGGAAGACAAAGGGAGTTAGTGGGGTTGGCCACCGACTGATGAAATACTCTATGGTAAATAATTATTTCTACACTGACACAATGCGTAAGGTGCATTTTAATTAAATTTTATAACAATACACGACTAGAACAATACGGTTGTCACATAAATTTATTAATGGATTCCTTCTAAAATAATCTCACATTAGTTAATTAAGATATGAGTGTGAAAGGTGTGAATGAAAAAATGACGGCTGATAGAGGAGTATGGAAGAAAAATACATGTTGTGCCCCACCTAGTGGGATAAGGGCAGGAGAAGAAGAAGTTAATTTCATATTTATATATGTTAGATCCGTAGGAATTTTTTGGAGTTCTAAAGTCTAATAATCAGACTTTGTGTATTAAAATTATTTTTTTGTTTATATACTTTCATTTATTGACGAGCGCCCTATTAAAAGAATTATTTTTCTTTATAAAACATTTTCTTAGAAACTAAAAAGGTCGTAAACGGATAGCGTATAATATTTGCACGTTAAATTTTTTTTGTATTGTGTACTAATTAAAGTGATGAAAATAAAAGTGTGAGATAATCACAATTGATGAATAATTAATCAATTTATATCGTTCAACTTTAGTATTAAATTTTTCTCATCTTTCATCAACATTTCTTATGATTGGCCATAGAAAAAGGCGAACGAGTTATTTATAACGGTCATAAATAAAGAAGGCTGTATACCGGTTGCAAAAACTGTTCAGGTATCCGGAAATTTTCAGGAAGAAATATGTTCACACCAGTCTCTCAATTTATTGCTCAACAAAGTGATCTATGATCATATTAGTATATTCTCAAAAGCAAAACAAAATAATTGTAGATACAAGCAACGCCGGCTTGCTTGTTTGAATTCAAATTTATGTTGCAGTGTATTTTTAGCGAAATGTTTGATGACGGATTTAATGAACCTTTCGGATGTTTAGTTTTTTTTTTGTTTTAAAAATCGACTTGCTCTTATTTTTTAATTTAACTACTACCCCCAATCTTAAAAGATAAAATGTATGATGTTACTTCACTAAAATTCTAAAGAATTACTAAAACATGCAAAGAAAAATCATTAGTTCTTTTGTAAACAATAAGTCAAACTATGGTCTTATTTCAGGTATGTTCAACTGCCTCCAATTTACCTATGTATATTATTAGGCCACGGAGAGAGAGGGCCTATGCCCTCGCTTTACAAATCTGGAATACTATTGTCACCGCCTCTGCGCCTTATCTCTCTCCAGTCGTGTCGGTTATCCGTTCCATCGGGCTATGAGAGTAAAAGGAAGAGTGAGTGCAGCTGTTCTTAGCAAGTAAAAGTCTTCGCTGGAAGACACAGGCATCCCATGTGTAGGAAGTATAAGGATACAGACCGACAAGCGGTCTTCCTACGGATTTGCGGACTTCCCACATTTAAGAAACATTTCTTTATTTTTTATTTTATTTCTAAATTTGTTAATTAAATGTGTGTGCTTAGATAAATGATATGATAAAACTTTGTCGAAACGATAATTCTTTTAATTTGTTAGTTCGACAATTTTTTTGTACTTTTTAACATGTGTACAGCAACACACGAGTAATGCCACAATTAAAATAAATTAAATAAAAAAATGAAAATAAATCAAATTGAAACTTGATTTCAAATCAAGCAATCAAGTACCGGAATAAATGCAAAGTTGAAAATATCTGTTCAACCAACCACTTACGCTTACATCTAATCTCTGAGTCTCTTTCTCTTGATATATTCCCTCTGAGATCGAATCTACTCATGCCGTCTTTGCCGTCATTAACGTTTACTATCCATATTCGATTAAGTAAATTTAGAACCAACGGTGCTACATCCAAAAATAATTTTGCAATTGCGAATTATGCATCGGTCCAATTTAAAGAGTTAAAAAATCGTTAAATATACGCCATATTCAATACCTATGGTGACATTGAAAAGAATAATAAACAAAAATGGAAATTAAAAATCAAGAAGATACACAATTTTGTAATGGAATAGAACACTTATCTAATTTGTTATTTTAGGGCGCTTAGTTCTGGTGAAGAAAAATAACCTTGTGTTTGCATTAATAACATACATGACCCAATTCCAAAATCGAAGTATTTGAATTTAAGTTAACAATAACTCGATAGTTCATATTCAAACTATTTGTTAATCAGTAACGGCTATGTCTTTTTCCGAACTGTCACTCCGCTAGTAAACCCATGCGTTTGTTTACTTTAAAAGGATTATGCAACGGATTAACGGCTTACAGTTTTATGTCAGCAATTCCAGGGGATGATTTATTTTATTGGCCGTTTTACGCTGGCTGTGTGCAGTTTCTACATTGAAAATTTATGTTTTATATTTGTTTTTGATTTATGACCAAATAGAAACAGGGCACGTTAGGGATGTTGCTATATTTTTAAGTCTTTCCTTAAATAAAAGAGGGGAAATTTCGAAGTTTGTTAGGCTTATTATTTTTAAATAGACAGAAAGAATAACACCTGTTTCTTGGCTTTATTGCTCGCTTTAAATCTAACATAGAGCCGTGGTAGGTCAGTGTTCGAGCGTCATTTACAAAATTACAGATGCATTGCCGGCCTTTAAGTGTAGGAATTATTGCAAGAGGGTGGGAGGAGAAGTGAAGAGAGGGAGCGGGATAGGGAGAGAGGAAGGGAGGGAATGTCATAGGTAGGATTGAGAGAGGGAAGGGATGGGCCACCGGCCACCTCACTCACCGAACGAAACGCGGAAGCTAAAACACTTCCACTCTAAGCCGATTTTTTGAGGTCATGTTACTTATCCGGTTCGAGCTGGCCCATTCAGCAGCGGGAGCAGCTGCATAGCACTACCACAGTAAATGGTTAATATAAATAACAGCATATGACTTTCTTAGTGCCATTCCTTTTTGGACTTTCAACGAAAATCAGTCGGGAAAATTTGGAATATCGGTTCGTCCAATCTCATTCGATAGTTTAAATATTACCGGAGCGGAAATCACACCAATCAATAACGACTCTATCGCTATATTCCTTAGAACAAGGTAGACGCGTGATATATCGCGGTCGTAAGTAACGAAGACGGTGTAATAGATTTAAAATCTGCACCGTTTTCTCGAAAAATCCAGTGCAGATATTAAAGAATACGTTTTAAATTTTTCCGCACTTACGACAAGAAGTTTTTTAAATTTCTGATTTATCGGCATAATAAAAACGTTGACTCGATCATAAACATTGAACTTCATATTATGCGACGTATATTTACGCCTTAGACAGGACTAGTAGTTTTCGTAAGTTGGCACACGCTTCAATGGGCGGCAGTAGTCACTTACCACCAGGTGAGCCGCTTGCTCGTTTGTCAGCTTAATCCATAAAATAAAAAAAAAATAATAATAAAAATTTTTTCTTCGGGAAAAAGTAAAGTCATGAGTTGAAAAGATGTGAGCCAGCTAGTAAGTGACATGTTTGC
>DWHO01001760.1:0-14604 GCA_018247575.1 Eurytides lysithous rurik | reverse complement strand
AGATTTGGGAATACACCTGCATCAATACATCTGTTAAAAATGTAAGATAGTTGTGGAGCAATGTCGTTTATGACACTTTAATAATTTCTATGTTATATTAATGCTTAGGTGCTTAACGTATATATTATCGCTACGTGCTTTTGCAGTAAATACATATTTACTGCGCATCTTTTTTTTTTGTCAAAATAGTAACATCAATTACTATTTTCAACATGTTAATTAACATTCGATTTATTACTTAGTAGTTTAAATTTTTTAGCTAAAATATGCTTAAGCAAGTTCTATTATTTGTCGTTACACTAGCTGTGACAAACGGTAGATAGTCACCTAATGCTGGCGAAGTGGAGAAAAAATTTAAAGGTTAAAGGGCCTTAGATATTCTAACAATTAATACAATTATAGAACATACAACATTAGACGCGGTTAGGTACCCTACTTGTTTAGTACTTTTACAAAAATCTTTTTAAAATAAAATACGACCAATGTTACATTTTTGACTGCTTAGTTAATTTAAACACCGGAATATATTAATTAAAATAAAAAAAAAGTCTTGTCTGGTAGCAAAATATAAATATCATGTAGAGGTTAAAGTCTCACAAAATTCCGTGGCCGTGACGAAAACAATTAGCTATCATGTAATAAGAAAATTGCATTTGTTTTACACGGTTTTTTTTCATATTCTGCAAATTTTAATGTAAATGGCCCAGGAAGTTCATTAGGTTTTGAAATGTTATTATCTAGAGAGGTTGAAATGTTAGTAACTTTTAAATGAAGATACAATAAAGCAAAAATATCATAATTCAATTCAGGCTTATTCAAAGCCGGAATGAGTAATACGACAGAAAATCGGCGTAATGTTAGTGTTTTTGCAACTGCGTTTCATCCGGTGAGTGAGGTGGCCGGTGAGCCATCCCCTTTCCATCCTCCCTCTCTCACTCCCCTTCCTATCTCTTTCTCCATCTCAAAGGGTCCCCCTATTGCTCCACCTCTTTCCTACCACTCACTCCTTCTCCCTCCACCTTTAAAAATTTCCCTTCTTAAAGGCTGGCAACGCATTTGCTAGTTCTATAATGCTGCAAATATCCATGGGCGGCGGTGGTCACTCTCAGTGTCCCACGATAATAAGATTGATAATATTTACAACAGACCTGTTCGAAAGCCTGGGTAACAACAAGCAGACTGACTGTGATTCCACAGCCATTCGAAATTCGGCTTTTGATAGAGTGGCCTTTATTAGAAAAGTTAGCTTATAATGGTATCGGGAGAAACTTTAGTCATGATTGCTATATCATAAATAAGATAAATTGTAGCCTAGAGTCTTCTATCGGTGTTATTCCTTTATATAGAATCTTGGTAAATTTCTACTTCATGCCGTGATGTTAGCTTTATCAAAAATTAATTATAAAAAACAAATCAAATCATGTATAAAAAAAGTTTTGACGTTTTTCTTATGAAACATACTTTAAAAATGTCAAAATCAACGTATGAAAAATTCTTATCACTTAACAATTAAATATGTGCTCTTCAATCAATCAATCAAAATGTATTTATACAAATAAGCCTTTAGAAGCACCTTTGAATCGTCATTTTTACAACTAGGTTCATGAGGAAGGTATCACCGGCTCGGAATTCTGTTCTGCTAGGAAGAGTCGGTGAGAAATATAACAGTTGCTCTTTTAAAATAGAAAAATAGCTATCATAAATACGAGTCAATCAACTAAATGCCACGCATTTTGATCCACCAGAAGCTCTTGAAGAGTGTAATAAGATTTATCCAATAGATTATTTTTAATTTTAGTTTTAAAACGCTCAAGTTCAAGTAGATCTAGGACATCTTGTGGAATTTTTTATATATTTGCGTATACTTAGGCCTATGAAGGATTTTCTCACCTTTTATAGATGAAATCGAGGTGTTACAAGCTTGTTCATTTTTCTGGTATTTATGATGTGTGTGCCACTGAGTTTTAAGAAACTATTGAAATTTTGTCGGATAAATAATATGTGGACCGTCCGTCAGAATACCACTTTTTTAAACATCTCGTAGGGAATCTCGAGCTTTTAAATTATAAATACTGAATTTACCTTAGCAGTACTACTTCACGATACGATACGATAAGGCAGAATACAAAATAACATAAATAAACTAGTCGGACTGTATTAACATCAGTTAGGTGTCTTACTTTTCTCGCTGCAAAGACGACTGCGCTGAGTTTACGCGCGAGTGTTGAAAGATCGAAGTTCAACTGGAGTTTTTTTTAACTAGAGAACAGTGAACAGATATCCAAGAAAAAAATAAAGAAAATCAACAATTTCTAGTGCTTCGTTGTTAAGAAGCAAACTGTGCCGAGGCGTCGAGAACAGATATCATCTCTGACTTACACACACACCCCAGCCCTAGGCACAAAGGAGTGTCCCAGTTTGTACCCCCAGACGGGCGAGATAAAATGTATCAGCCGGAGAGGATAACTATGTCTGGGTTAGAAAGAGCAAAGCCAACCTTGCTGTTTCTAAGTGCTAATGGACAGCATTAAGGTTTTGTAAAGTTCCATAATATTGCAAAAATTCACGGCAAGCATGGCAGGGGGTATTACTTACAGAGGCATAGTAGGGGGGATGAGCTATCGGCCACCTCACTCACCGGACGAAACGCGGAAGTATAAATGCTTCCACTTAACGCTGATTTTCTGTGAGGTCGTGCGACTTATCAGGTTCAAGCCAGCCTAATTTTGCAGCAACAGGAGTTGCTGCGTGGCTCTGCCACCGTAAAATCCATAAGTATTCAGCTACATAGTTCTACAAATATCAATAAGGTTTGCTGTAAAATCTCGCACAAAACTCGTTAACTCTTTAATAAATTAAACTAAGTTTTTGCAACCAAGTAATATTTATTTAGTGAAAGCGGGCACACGTATTTATGCCGCTTGATGGTCTGGTTAGTTTTTGCAACTAATTGTATTATATATGTTACATCATATCGCCAACTGTGAGCGTACTTTAATGATTTTTAAATAGTTAATTGGAATGTTGGTGCTAGAGATATTTCGCTGCTACTGGATGTTGAATTTCCAAGATACAACAGGGTACTCTTTAAAATACAACAGATAATCTATGTCTTATTGTTAGAATTATTTGACGTTGGTTTAATGCGTATATATTGGTTATACTAAAGTTTTACAAAGTTTGAAATATCGTGAACGTTATTTCTCGTCGAAATCAATTTTTCTGAGTGGTCCTTCACGCTCCCTTCAGTAAGTTACTATATCTTTGCCGCAAGGTAGAACTGTCGGCGGACCAGGACATTGAGCTTTAAAACATTAATTTCAGTAAAAATTCAATAACGCGAAATCGCAATCACTGACCGCATGTAGATTTTGCGAATTCGTGTTTGCTGGTTGTCAAACAGATCTGTAAATTGAAACTAAATTGAAATTCTGAGTGAGCGGAGGTAAAAGGCACAGAAAGAAAGTGACGTCCATCGGAAATGTAAATTTTACCGGTACGAATATTTTAACATTTTGGTACGGCAAGTGGTGTTTTAAAAGCAAAGATTTGATGAACTTGGAAGAACTTTTTTTCATTAAAGATACACTTGGCTTATATCACATAAACGTTTTTAAATAAACATGTAAAGTACATATATAATATACTTTTAGTTATACAAACAACAATATGTTATATAGATCAATGGGAAACTGAATATAATAGCATTTATGTTTTATAGTATGTTATATATTAAAATGTTTATGTAAAGCGAAAATCGATGATAAAGTCTTAAGCGACTAACTTGTAAGAGAGCAGATTTTATAGACTGACCTTGTGACAAACTACTGGTGTATTACGTGGACGAGTAATGTCATGACAACTCTTGATATTTTTCGAAAATGACAAGTCGTATGTTACTTTTAACTTCATAAAGTACAACTGCGCCAAAAATCGTCTTCATCAGAAATCGTTTCGCTATCGAGTGAAAGAAGAATATCACCCATTTAGGTTTACAGTATCAGTAACGAAAGTAAGAATGCAAGAAAATGTAAACCATGTACGTTTATAAGTTCCTCATAATACAATATCGCTGATGGTAATGAAATATACAATCTGAAATAAATGCTCCATAAAATAATACATTCTATTTAATAATAGACATTTTCACGGTCGAAGCTCATAAAACGTTTAAACTATGTAGGTCTAAAGTTTATCGTTATACTAGCTGTAGCGTGCTGTGGACATTAATGTTGGCAATGTGGGCATTAAGTATAAAATGTGTGAGTGAGTTTTGGGATATTCTTGCAATTCAATCACGGTTAAAAAAAAATAAGTAAACATTTTTTTTTACTAAATTGTAATATTACGAAAGTCTGTGTGCAAATAGAATTGGACACAAATAGAATTGCTCCAAATAAAGAAATTGCTGTTGAAATCTTCTTCTTATTTATAATGATAATTATTATTAAAAGTAGACCATCACCTTGGAGATTAGTAAGTAAACATCTGTTCAAATACTGTGCAAACTGTCATAAAATATGAAGACAGTTAACAAATAAGGACCAGCTCTTATACCGAATTTTAGATTTAATTAAATTGACTTGGCAGGTCACAGTCCCGGAGACACTTCCAGGTTTTCAGAGTGCAAATAGAGGACAGTCAATGGTTGACTTAGCTCTTGATTTTCCTTGTTTTCGAGGCATTGCCGCTTTGCAGGCACCGTTCGCTGTCTCATTCCCTAGTACGCAATCACATCATCCTTAGTTTACATTAGGAAACTACGTATAATTAACTGATGCACTTTGTAGTTTAATTAAACATTATTTAGAGCAACAAAAACAATACATAGGATAGGATCGATTTTGTAGTTTTGTGCCCATCGATACACATACAAAAAAATACAATACATTCCTAATGTATATATTACCCCTAAAATAAAGACATTTAAATTTTAGAAAAAAAATTATCTTTATTTTCTATACACAAAGATACAGTGTCACAAGCCGTCCCACTTAAAAATTAAATTGATTTGTTTCAGTTTTTATTTAACATTGATCTTGAAAGAATTTTCTCGTTTAGAAGTAATGTTTAAATATACCCATCTGAAAAACATCAAAAATACATCAAGCGGAAGAACCGTCCGTCCGTCTACTTTAGAATCAATATTGCGCTGTAGTATCTATGTTATTAATCTTAAACTGTACATTATGAAACTTCCACGGTCCGTGTATCTTTATACGACAATTTACTTTTATAACTTTGTTTGGCACAGTTGGCCCAATTGCTAAATGGAAATTTCTGTGCCAATAGGACTATGTACTACAATGCTAAATATTAGTGTATTTTTGCTGGAAGAGCGATATTTCCAGTAGAGACATTATCATGTATAGAAATATACTGCCTTATATCACTATTTGACGAGCACAGCGCAATGCCCAGCATTTTGTAACAAGTGAGTTGCTTGTACCTACCACCAATTGCCAGCCGATTTTTGTGAAGTATTTTTTCATTATTTCTGTAACTATAAAAAAAATATCACAAGAGTTGCTCCCATAAAGATTACATTGATATTAACCTTGTACTTACTCTTTAATATAAAATATACAATGTTTGTAACCAAAACTAGCAATCATTTAAAAGTATAAAAGTCAAAGATTTTTCTTTTGTACTATTTTTGTAATGTTTCAAATAACGGTATATTAGTGTTGAATTAAGACTAAAACAGACCAGTGCAAATCAAGATGCGTGCCCTTATGCATTTAATCAGTTACAAATACTATCTATTTATCTAGCTTTAAAATTGAATTCTGACTAATATTCATACTTAAATACATTAAGTTCGGAATGCTACTAAATGTGTCCTACTAACACATTTAGCAGCATTCCGAACGCTACTAAAAGGTTCTTGTATTGAAAAACTTCCAAAAATGCATAATTATATAATAAGAAAGGGGGTTAAAATATGTAGATGCCAAGGGTCCGGTATTTTAACAAAATAATTGGCAAGCACGTTTTAATAAATATATATATTATATATTTAAAATTGTAGATTTTCTGGATGGTTATAAAACATTAGTTTAATACATTACTTTTACGTTTAAAAGTCTGTTGTTCCGATTGCAATTAAAAATAAAAGTTAAGAAATTTCTCTTATTAGTTTAAAAAATATATTTTGTTATAATATACTCTTTAATACCTCTTTTTTATACTATTTCTTAAAAGACGGGCATCGTAATTAAACAAGATATGTGTTGTTTATACATAGCGCTGATTCAAAATTAATTGAAAAGATTTTCTAAATAAGTTATATAGACATAACTTTCACTACAACGATGAGGCGTTGGAGCTAAAAAATTGACAAACTATTAAAAATATCGTAGTAATTAAATAGCACTTTAGACTGGAAAAAAAAAGATATTGTGCTGCAAATATTCTAATTTTTGTTTTGTTTATTCATTGTTCGTATTTATAAGTCATTAACCCAGTGAGTAATTTTTATTAAAATGTTATTAAAGTTAAAATGGATTAAAATGTTAGGTAAAATTTGTATTTTTTTGTATTGTTTACAGATAAAACCATAACAACAGCCAGTATACAATAAAAGGTGAAATGTTCCAACAAATAAATGACGTTTAAGGAGATAACGCTCGAGCGATGGGAGCTGAAATCATTTCCGATGTGTCAGTCATACGTCGAATCTGTCCGGTTGGACGTACTCTCACTAATGAGTGAGAGGGAGATGCTCAAACTGCAACTCATCCTAATTAATAAGTTTGCATTTTATTTCCCTAGTAAGCACAAACTATATAATTGGGCTTCATTAATATGCATTAATGCAATAAGTCTTTTAAGTTTTTTATTCTTATATTTTATATTATAGAAACATATTAGTAATGTAACACTTTTTACATAAATGCCATTATTTTTGTTGTTCCATTTATTCTGCATGGCAATATTTTTTTTTAAAAAAGCGGCAAGTATATAATCCCAAAACTCGTTTTACAATAGTGGATCTATGAACATTATGATATAAATATTTAAATAATTTAAATTTATTATAAAATATATTAACCGACTTCACATCTTACTTAGTTTTAAGCACGTGCTCGCAGTACAAAGTGCAATCAGAATGAAATTTCTGAGGAAACCTTACTTTCTGAGGAAGCTTTGCCATTTACCGTTTACAACAAAGATACGCATAATGAGGGAGAAATCAAAAACTACTGGTCAAATCTCGCTAAAATTTATATAGGACCACACGACGAGTACCAGCTCGCAAAGATAATAAGACTCATCAAAATCGGTACACCCAGTAAAAACTTATGAGGTAACACACAAAAGAAAATACAGTCAATTTGAGAATCATTTTTTGAAGTCAGTTAAATATTATAAGTCTTTATGGTTTTTAACATAAATAGAAATTATTATATTAGAAAGATATAAATATGGAAGCTAGTACAAATATACTACCTTTTTTTTGAAAAGAATTATATTAAATCTGTTTGACTCTGAATCTTGTTTGCTTTGTTAAACCAATACTTTTGTTGTATAATGAGTTTTAAAAGAATGTGCAATGTAATATCTGAAGAGAAGTATGTGCAGTATAAAATGTAATCGCATCTCTAATGATTGAAACTCATATTATATAAAAGTTGGGTATCAGTTACTATCGCTATAAGTGAGTTGATGGTATAAAATACCACCGAGCTGTTTCTGGCTCAGGAAAAGGCTGTTTGTGACTCTTACAGGGCTAGAAGCAATCCGCCTTGCACGGACGTAGACTCCAGTTACACTTCAAAGAGTGTGGGTAGAAGCTGTGTCATTTGATCCCCCCTCAACATTTCATAATCGGATGATAAGACATCATAGGCCTCCACTATTTCATAGTTTTTTTTTTCACGTTCCCATGCTTTTTTGTTTCTGATGCATACAGTGGGAGAATCGAACAATTTACCTTCGTCAAATTTTCCGTTCGAATCCGTGAATATTTCGTTTAAGTTTGCAACCCATGAGCACATCACTGCTTATCATCGGGAGGGTTAGCTGTTTTTCGGAATAAACAAACTGGAAATAAAAAAAAAGCAACATTCAATTTTAACAGCCATATTATCTCGTATACCGTAGTATATCATAGTACCGTAACTGAAATATTAAATGGGATTTGAAAGTTTATTAGCAGATTATTTTTTCAACAATCTTTGTTATTATATAATGTATAATTTTAAAGCAGATAAACTTCGTTCTGTAGCAGAAAACATATAATTTGAGTAAAATTTGGAAACGTGTAAATACAAATACACTCGACACTTACATATATTTCTGAACTGCGTATTTGGAGAAAGTCAAACGGATTTACACGTCAAAAGCGAATTAAAAAGTTCATATAAGGTAAAAAGTACTAAATGAAAGTGATGGCCCTGGAGTTAATATTTTGGCCTAAAAGAGTCCCTCTTAGACAAACGCTTGTACCTATGTAGCTAGAGTATATAAAACTAAAAGCGAGCGCCCAGATACTGAGCTACTACCGCTTATCGGTTTATTATATACTTTATGGATTAATTTAAATTAAATAAAACAATATTGTGATAACTTTGCCATGGATAGTTTTAACCTAAATAGAATTTGTAAGCGAGCAGGTTTTACTGACGTGACCCTAGTGTGTTATTACGATGAGAAATGATGTCGTGTCTTATATGCTCCTTAATTAAGTGTTTAATTAATATATTACCATAACTAAAGCTTGCGTTACGTCACTAGACTCAAGTAGAGGTATAGAAGAAGTGATTAATGATTTCGGCGATTGCTAAACATAGGTAATTTTTAAGAGTTTATTGTATTGCAAGTGATATGAGACTTGTAAACCTCCTAAGATCGGTACTACTGAATTATTAATTAAGAGGCATTAAGGTATAGAACAAGTGATTGATGATTTCGGCGATTGCTAAACATGGGAAATTTTTAAGAATTTATTGCAAGTGGTAGGACACTTGTATATCTCCAAAGATCCGTACTACTGAATTGAAGTTATTCCGTCGCTAAAAAGTAGTGTGCAGGTATTAATGTGTTTCGGTTAGAAGTGAAATGTTGCCAACATAAACATTTTGGATGACGAGAGTCGCGCAGAGCCCACAAAGTTCACTGTGTCGTTATGAGCAAGTAACACACTTCCCACCAAGCACT
Organism: Eurytides lysithous rurik; assembly: GCA_018247575.1. Lineage (NCBI taxonomy): Eukaryota > Metazoa > Arthropoda > Insecta > Lepidoptera > Papilionidae > Eurytides > Eurytides lysithous. Next base: position 5,442 of record DWHO01001760.1, on the reverse strand, counting down.
CGTATTGCTCGTTTTTCTACATTATATCGGAAGAGAAAATCAGTTTTATGAATACAGAATGTGACTTCAGTGCGTAGTAGTATCGGAACGGATTCGATTTTTTTATTCGCACTTGCATTTTTGGTTTCACTTATTTTTAAATAGTTAATCTTATAAACGATACAACGACAACACAGACTTACACAGAAACAGCTTATCCCTCATCCACATATTATTTATAATATACATATACTATATACATATACCTACGAAATTTATGGGAATATATAATATATACATAGAAATATATGTTGTGATAATGTGCTGTAAACGTGTTTTGTATGCTTTTAGCACCAATAGCTTGTTCGGACTCTGTTGCTTCCAACTTGTAACCATTCAATGTTGACCTGCAGAAATGTGTGCGAATTCCTTAGTAAATCAGTTAAAACAAATGTAGAGCATCAATCAGGGGTTACTTGGGCTACGTCGGCCGTCGTTAGCGGTCGAGACCAACTACTATAAATCACTGTACCACCTCGAAGACAGCGTTTAAATAATATATATCCTTTGTGCTATGAATATATTGAACGGCTGCTATTACGACTATTGGTGTTATGCTTTATCACCTCAAGATAAATGATTGATTATCCGAGAACCTCCAGAAAAACTTAAATTTCACAATAAATATATATGTGCACATATCGTTATCCTTATTATATTATCATTATATTATCGACGGGTTAACAGGTGCCTAATAGATACATTATTCATCATGTAGTGTAAAGTACTCTGTATGAGATTTTGTATGACACAGGTATTTGAAGAAATTATACTTTTTTTAATCTGGTTTCACGCTAGCTTAACCGTCTGACAAATTTGTTTTCGTTACAAGTATCATAAATTATATAAAAAATAATTCGTTCCTATATAAACATGATAACTCTTTGTAAAATGAAAAGAACATATTTTTTATAGATTTTAATCTCTTCGACACTTGATTTCGCCTGATTCACAAAAAAGCAAATCACTTACTTGTACGTCGATATCTTTCACTAGAGAGTTTTGGAACTATAAGCTATTTCAAATTATGATAGAAATCGGTGGTAGCGTAACTATATTTATAACCAGTGCTTTAGAACAGTAGGAGTTTAAAATTAAAGTAAAGCTTCATAAACTCTCTAAAAGTAGTATTTTAATAAATCTGTAGTGTAGTAAGAAGTAGTAAAAAGTGACGTAATGAGTGAGTTGTGTCTGATCATAAATGGCGCACTCGCTACAACACAGTTTCAAACGGTATATTTCGTTCTTAAAATTAAGAGGTAAGCTGTTGTCAACGCAGTTCCTTCCATTTGTCCTATTTTCCAGACTTCTGCCATCCTCTTCAACTCCTTATACGACCCTTCATTCGACTTTTCCTTTAGGTCAACGTTAGCTCTTCTTATTCTTCCTCTACCCCTCTTTACTTCTGCTATGGTTTCTATGAATTCGTCGTATCATATAAGGCTGTTTCCACTGCTGAATGGGCAGGCGCGATATTTAAAATACACGAATTTAAAACTAGCACAAAGCGGCTACTATCTCACCAAACAAGATATATTTTTATGCCTAGTAATTTAGCTGTCAACACCCAAGGCGGAATACATCAATACTTGCTCAGTACAGTGGCGGTACCACCATACAAGCCCAAAAGCCCGGCTTGCCTTACTAAGAAGTAAAATTAATAAATTTTAATTAGCACACAATTCCCGCAACGCTCAACTTTAAAAATAAATTATTCGGGATGTGTTCCGCCTTGGGTGATGACAGCCAAATTATTAGGCAAAAATATATCCCGCCACTGGCTCAGTACTACTTGGCGACAGATTGACTGGTAATGGCATCACAATACCAGGGGTATTGTGATGCCGTTATGACTGGTAGTGCCCCAGGCGAATTAAGCGAGTCCTGCTACGTTTTTCTTGCACTGTATTGACGTGTTTCCGTTGCTTTCCGCTAAATCTTATATCATAATTTAAAAAAAAATCTATTTTTTTTAATCATTTCCAAGATTAAACTTACTAAAGAGTCAGGTTTTAACATTGGAAAATGTTCTGAAATAGCACGCGTTCAGAGTTCAGCAGCGAATTAGGTAGTCCACATATTACACATCATTTTAATTTCTCTAAGGAGACAAGTTTTAATTTCCTTAAGTGTACAACTTATGTTAAATATCCATAAAATATATTTTTTTTCAGCACTACCCATTTGAAATTGGTCTTTTTTGTTTACTTTTATAATTTTTATACGCACACACACGCACAGTTAAATACTCGAACTCTTTGTAAATTTGTATTACAATTTTTTTAATATATTTTATTTAACTCTATTTGAAATACCTAGTCGGATCATAAGTTCTATCATATTATGAAAACTTTTGAGTTTTGAATTTTCGCTACAAAAAAATTTATGATTGTTCGAATGTTCGATGAAAAAAAATGTACAATATTTCGAATTAATATTATTTTTAAATACGGATTCTTTAAGGAGTTGTGGTTACCGTATTGCATCGAAAAAACTAAATATAATCTAAAGATTTGGTTATCGCTCCGAGAAACTAAATAATAAAAATTCAAGTGTAAAAGACAGGAAAAGCGGTCTCCCTCACACTGATACTCCTGCGAATGGTAATGCAAATTTTTGAAACAATTAATGGAATACGACGTGTAAGACACGTTTCCAGAGTTAATTTTCTCGAAATAACTTTTATGGCTTCTTCGCTATCTGTAGCAGTTTATGACACTCGAAGGTATCGTGCACAAATAAAACCATAAAAAGTAAAAGAAAAAATGTCTGCAAAAGTAGTTGGTAATGTTGTTTCCGATTAAGGTATGCTCTTATAGGATTTAGTCTATAAAGCGCAATTACATTAACCCCGATATTCGGCCCAATACATGTGAATTTGTTCATTAGTTACCAAATTAATACATTAGTAATGAAAATCACTTTAGAAATCGTGTTTCATGTTAGAAGTATGCGAACAACATCACTCTACAATACCGTTCATCCACTAGTCGGAATATAGAAGTACAAATAATAAAATCTGCCTTCGTTTTATGAGGCCTTGATATTTTACTTTGCAAGAGAAAATGCCGCGAGGCTCTGTCATGTGTATGTTTAGAAAGTTGGAACCCACACTATCGTAAATATTTGCAGTGCGATTTTGTTAATGTCATTGTCTTAAAAATTGATTTTACATGAATTCGATTAACGTTAAGGATACTAAAAGTGTTCCAAAATTAATTTTTTCACGTCTTAAACTCTTTGAATCAGACGATTTTTTTCTACGGAGTCCACTCGAGAAATTACTACACAATTGCGAGTTATTGTTGTGCGAAAAAGTGCAAGCAATTGTGAACCTGAAATAGTTCGTTTTGAGGAGTATTATATTTTTTTGTGGAGATTATTGATAAGAAGGCCTTTATTCCGGGTAGGGCTTTTAGTCTTGTATTAATTATTTTCGTATGTATTATTTCATGGTACAGTTTGTGTGTATTATTGAGAGGATATTACAGTGCAATTAAATTTAAGCTGCGCCCACAGTGAACGTTGTCTTGTATGTAAACAAAAATTTTATCTCCACTGAAATGTAAGAGACAGGTATTTTTAGAATAAATTTCTTTTCCTTAATCGTTCAATTTTCTCCGTGTTGAATGTTTTATTTCTATGTAACGAGTTGTAACGCTTTGAGGCTTACCGTTGCTGTTAGGGTGTCCTTTTTGGTAACTGCCTGTGTCGGTATGTCAAAGCAAATGGCTTTTGAGTCTGTGTTTCAGCGTGACACCAACGGCCTTTTGGGGTAGCTGCATTTGAAGGATGCCTAACGAACGCACGGGCAATTTAAATATGATGTTTCTATACAAAAACTGTACCGTGAAGTCCGTTCGGTACAGGGTTTATGTTTGACATATTGTTATTATAGGCAGGGGCGTGATTGCCATAAGACGTAGGACCTACTCGACTTTATCTCCTTATAAAATAACTTTGCAATATTGGCACAGAATTTTAGAAATTCCGTCGTTTTGAAAAACCGTTATACCGGGATCAATACTTTCCTATAAAAAACTGGATGTTATTAAATGACGTAAATGTCACTGATGTGCAATATAATAAAAATTAAAATCATAAAAAAAAATTTGAACACTTGATATAAATGAAGGAATCGATTAAAAAAGTAATGGTACAATAATACAAATTTAAATTTCGTTCTCTGGTCTACCCTAAGCCTAACAGCAGATATGATATTCAAACTCACTAAATACACATAGATACACCATAAACTTTTTTAAAACGGTTCCCTGTTTTAAATTAATGTAAAATATAAAGCTTTATAGACCCGCGTAGGCTGAAAGCGCAAACATCATCCAAATAAAATAATGTAAAATATTTCAAAAAAATTTAAAAGTTTTCTACTTTCTGAGAAAATATTTCCGAGCATTCCCGTAATTAGACTTATATATGTGTATTTATTTATTTATTATTTAATTAACCCCTTGAACGAAGTTTTTTAGTCAGCACAGCTCTGGCAGACGATTCAATTTTCTTAGTTTTAAAAGGAGGGATTGATGTAGAAACCTACGGTTTTGTTGCTCAAATAATTTGTTATTATTAAAAATAATATTTGTTTCACACATTTTGTGTTATGAATGTTTATTGTTATATATACAGATAAGAACATAATTAGTATCTAAAAAGTTTATGACGAGCTGAACTCATCATTTCCGTTCAAGGAAGACATGTAGTTGAAACGTACATTATATTAGATACAATTATATCAGCTCAGTCTTTATAATATTACGCTCATATTAGTACTCGGATTTATTTGCAATGAAATTGAGTAAAGTGTAAGGTGATCTCTTGGCCTTATCGCAACATGTACGCTTAGAAGGGTATCATCTTCATTTCCGAACATTAATCATATATGTGACAGGGAAAGGTCCTTTGATAATGATGGATCGTAAAAAAGATATCGCTTTATTTTTGTACGATTTTTTACTTTGTTATTATTGAAGTTGGATTCTTTCTTATGACTTAATGTGACGTAGTGGTAAGGCGATTGATTGGTTTAACTGATGTCGCCGGTCTGCCGCCGCACTTACAATGACATTTACAGAGAAATTATTTACAACAACCATTTTTTATAATACATTATTATGTCATTTTATGTATATGTACTTTTACCTTTACTAAATATAATAATGATAATTCCTTACTAAAACTTATACTAAACCTTTAGGTTAAAAGATATACTAGTTAATAAAACTATATACTAATATATATATATATATATATTCAATGGTAATAATTAATATTAATCGGAAATTGTAAAAATTGATTTGTTACAATGACATTACAATGACATTTACAGAGAAATTATTTACAACAACCATTTTTTATAATACATTATTATGTCATTTTATGTATATG
>DWHO01001759.1:0-14604 GCA_018247575.1 Eurytides lysithous rurik | reverse complement strand
ACGCTCAAATTTAAAAATAAACTATTCGGGAATTATGTGCTAATTAAGATTTATAAATTTTACTCCTTAGTAGGGCATGTCGGGCTGTTGGGCTTGTATGGTAGTACCGCCACTGACTGTAACGGTGTTTTAAAAGAGCAACTGTTGAGTTTCTTGCCGGCTCTACTCAGCAGAACTGCTTTCCGAGCTGGTGAAAAATGACGATCCAAAAGTGCTTGTAAAATATTTAAATAAATATATTTTGATTTGATATGATTGTTCTTAAATTTCTTACTGTACAGTGGAGGCTTATTCCCAGTAGTATTATGTCTGTCACTATACTAATCAGTTAAATTGTCAAATCTAGTTACATAACATTGAGTTTTAGGTAACTAGTTTTTAACAGAAGTTTCCATAATAAAAATTAATTTAACCTTTTAAATAAGTTTTAATATGGAAAATCAGATTTTATTTTCTACAAAAAAGAAATATAGTCAGTATTTGATTTTATCAATGATAGACAAAGTTCTATCTAAAAATAATCTAAAAGTAATCTTATATAAAAGGGTTATTTCTTCTTTTATATCACAAATTGCAGTTGTTAGTTACACATTAACAACATGTTCTCTTCAATATTTTACAGTACCATCGACGCCGGCATCGAACTTGGACCTCCTCAGTGACTTGAGCCCTCCCCCAATCACTACACCGTCCAGCTTCAACGACTTGGACGCACTGACGGGACAGTTTTCCGCAGCAACCCTACAGCCAATGTCGCAAGGTAAGAAACATAGTTCTATTATTATATGTCATTTAATTTTTTTTCTTTTTTTTATGCTTTATAAAAACGACTACATATTATAACAGAATGATGCTCTAAGAAGTATACTCAACATGTGAAATTATGATACAAATTATTATAAACAACACCAACTAAATTGGGTTGACTGCCAATTTGGGAAACTGAATCTAGTTAAATTAGAATTATCGATAACTTCATAATTATAGGAAGTATTAGCAAAAAATATATACAAAAGTCTCTGTTGAAATTACAACAAATTTTATAAACAAATAAAAACTGTTAAACTTTAAATTACATGACATTATATTTGAAAAAAAAAAATCGTTTTTTTATTGGAACACGGTTTGGTAAGATAAGAGAAAACTTGGTCTAAAAATATTTATTCAATTAGGAAATTCCATCCAAAACAGTCCTAGCCAACTAACTTCGCCTATGCCGAAGATTATGCCAATCTGATGCTCAAATGCTGTTTGAAGGACAGACTAACCAATACACCTTAGTTTTATGAGTCCAGCCTTATAAAATGAATAGTAGATACAGTCAAATAAGTATTTACAGTCAAGTAAGTAGTTGTATCCCAATGTTAACAATACATTGAAATAATAGTGAAATAATAGTTGTGGGGCAAACAAAAATGTTTTTTGTTTGAATTTGGTAATAGGATGAATAAGTAAGTAAAGAGTAAGTAACTATTAGAGTAAGAAACTGCTGACCCTTTGCTCGTCGTCCGGAGATATGAGAAAGGCTACCTCTATCCCGGTAACTTCTGTAAAGATTTGCTGGCAATGATTTGGCCCTTCCATATACAGCAAAAGAGTTCTACCATGTTCTCATCAACTTTTAATTGATCTTAAGTCTCATCAGTACAATCTTGAAGTGTCACATTGAATTTTATGAATTATAGGCTCCTAAACCAGAAGAAATGATCAGCCATTGATAATGGGATATTTATTTGAATAATAAAACGAAATGCTCTTAAGACGAATCCGTTATCTTTTTCGAAGTTTTGACTATATCAAATATCTAATGGCTAGGTCTAAAATGTGGTCCCAAGCAATATTATTTGTATAATAGTATTTTTGTGTGATGTGTGTTTTCGTCTTAATATTTCAACCTGAAGCTAAGACATTTGCAAATAACATGACCCAATGATGTTAGGGCCTAAAAATACATTTTAAAGATCCTCACCATGTCTCATGGAATCGGTTAAAAACGAATCGTTCGTGCTTAAAACGAATCTTATTTCCTCCATATAAGTAAACATCATTGACCGTGTGTTACATGGGATGACATTATATATTATATTAAAAACAACAACATTAACATATAAAATATATGACTCTAGCCTTATGTTTCTAAAAACATATTCTATAGACAAACATATATAATTTCTAAGTAAAATTCATTTATATATATATACTTTATACTGGCCTATAGAAAAATGATGACAAAAATAGCTCTTTCTAACCGATTAGATATGTGTTAGTAGATTTTTTACTATAGTAGCGTAGCTATCATCTGAGCTCTGGGGCTATAAACCAGTTTGTGAATGAAGATGAGCAACACTACACCGGATGCAAAATACCCATATTGATTGCACTCATTTCTTATCTATGTTTCACTCCAGTATTTAAGTATATAGCAATACCGAATAATAGATGTTTACCCTAACAGTAAGAGCCCAGTAAGTTTTAACTTTACTGGTATTTTACTATTAATTTTGTAACAATTCCTATATCTCTTATATACTTATTACACATAGTTCAATTGGTTGGTTGTGTTTTGATAATCATATGTAATAAACATGTGCGGCTATTGTTAAGTAGAGAATCAAATATGAAAAGTTATATTTTTATCCTGTGATATAAAATTTACTAAGTGTTACACATCACTAGGACTGCTGCAAAGTGCGAGCGAGAGATCCGATAACCTCCCAAGTGCGAATGAGAGGTTCGAAAACGGAGTTTTACGTTGCCCCAGAGATCAGATGATAGCGACGCTAATGTAATGTTAAATGCAATCTGCGAATTTGTCAAATCTATAATTAGTCTTCTACAGCACAAGCCAAAGCAGATTCAGTATTGAACAACCTTTATTTTTAATTTATATGGCTCTGCGTAATGGGTAAAAGTGAAAGATCATTATGACGCGACAAGTTTTTAGCGGTTTGATTCTATCAAAGATTCGAAAAAGTCATCAGGGCCGGCAGAAAATAATTTACAGTCAAGTAAATGAGTATATTCTCATGCATTAAATTACATTACCATAGCGTCACTCTACATGGTTTGTGGTGTTGCCAGAGATTACGATACAAATAGATACATGTGATCATTCAGGGTGTTTAGTAGACTGATTGTAGTACAGCATATATTGGTGTGACGTACCTCATGTAGTTTTGGGCACATTCAGGCTTTTGTATTCGCAGGCGTCGGCCGGGGGACTGCGCCCGGCCTTAACCAGGCAAGCTTGGGGACCGCGCTGGAGCACCTCGCGCTAGGGCTTCGCCCCATCGACCGCATCAAGTCCAAAACGGAGGCGGCCAGCGTCAAGTTTCTACTCACCAACGTGCTCAAATATCTTCCGGGGCCGATCACCATCCACAAATTGTGCTACGCTCAAGATATCATGATGAACGAGCCGTTAATAGAGCTCCATTCCAAGATGCTCACGATACTAGTAAAACTCTGTCTACCCCATTGGCCGCTACTGAGGCACGAGATATTGCAAGCTTTCACGGTAGAGGAGAGTTTCGAGCTCAGCCACGAATGCTTAACGGCTCTCTGTGGATTCCTAAAGGAGGAACGGGATCAAGTCGTCGTGGAAGCGCTGGCGGATATCCTGATAACTTACTCTAAAAGCGACGCCGTGTTCTCGGCGATCGTACGCTGCGCGATGATGTATTCGGACGCGGACAGGGCGGCGTTGCGGGCGGACTGGCAGAACTATGTTCAGCTCCTGGCGACTCTGCCGGAGAGGGCTGCCAACCGTCTGGCGACGAAGACCCCGAAGCGGCTGTCGCACGGCCGCTTCGCCTTTGTGCTCGCGTTCCAGGTCATCCGGGCGCTGGATTTTGCAGCGGAGAGCAGCTACCACGTGGGCGTCAAGTACGACGTGGAAGTAATGTCCCATCTGGTCTCGAAGTTTGTCAATGTGTACAACGGGACGGAGGCCATGGCCAAGTTTGTCGATTTCGTGGTGGCCTGGTCTGTCGGCGACGCGGCGGATTCGGCCAGGTTCGTCAAGGTCAAACTGGTGCAGACGTTAATGATGCGTCTGAACCGGCAGGCCATAGACAACGTGGCGCTGTCCCTGCTGAGGAAGTGTCCCATAGACTATAAAGGGGGCGAGCAGACGATAGGCCGAGTGTTGGGCAACAGTTTCGACGCCAGCAAGGATTGGAGGGATGTCCTCGTGTTTAGAGTGCCGTTCTGCGTGAAACCGAGCCGCTACAAAGACACCGCGCTGGTGGAAAATCTCATATATTACATATCGACCAGCAAGAATAGTCTAACGGTGCTTTCCGACCTGGTTTTGCGACTGGCGGGCGCTTGGTCGGACGTCAAAGCGACGAACGTTTCTAGTCTGGACGAATTGATGTACACCTCCCAACTGCTGGTGCTAGCAGTCAAGTATAGAACGGTCTTGGCCCTGACCAAACGTGTCCAGTGGCCGTTGGCCGAACTGAAGAAGGTGCTGTTCAAAGGCGTCTCGAAGCACCTGGAACTGTTGTCGCGAGAGCACCGCGCTGTGGGCATGGCCACGATAGAGCTGGTGCTGAAGACCCTCGCCGACGTCGACACCGCCGACGCGAAAGCCGCCGAGCAGCTCAGCTTCGACTACAACGAGATGGGCCCCGCCTGCGTCGAGATACACGGCATCCTCAAAGATCTCACCCAGAGGTGTCTGGTGGACAAGACGAGGAAGGTCACCGTCTGCAACAGCAACTACGGGCGGACCGACCTCGCCCAAGTGCTGGACGGCGTCGCGTACGAGATCATCGACAATGACACCAGGCCCGTCCACAACACCATAGTGACGTGCGCCGTGAAAAGCCAAGAGCAGACCAAGGACATCGTGAAGACCATCATATCGGCGAAGCTGGACGCGTTGGAGAAGTGCGGCGCCATCGACGACCCCCTGGACTCCGACGACGACCTGCAGCCGTACGACATGAGCAACGACGTCACCAGCGCCAGCAAGAGCCGCCCCATGTACCTGCGCGACCTGATGGAGGTGCTCGCCGAGGCGAAGGATGTCGACTCGTTCGAGGCCGCGGTCACCTCGGCCGAGGAGCTGGTCAACAGGCAGCTGAGGCACGACCGGAACCTCGCGGTCGAGCTGCTGGACATGTTCGTCCACCTGGAGGAGAGGTACCACGTGGAGGATTTCGACAGTGTGCGATTCAACACGGCGGTGGCGATCGTCTGCTGCCAGCCGGCCACCTGCGCCGAGCACCTGTGCCGCGAGATACACACGGACGTCGGGCGGTACTCCATAGCGACGAAGATCCTCATGCTGGACATCCTCTCGGAGTCCGCCAATCGGCTGGCGGACGTCCACTCGGCGACCGAGGCGAAGCCGACGACGGAAATACTGATCAGGCCGGAGGACGAACCCTCGCCCGAGGAGATCATACGTAGGCGCCTGATAAATAAGACCAGATACTTCCACTCGAAACGGCCCCACCCGTACGCCAGGGCCAGAAAGAACCGGTTCGCGGCGGTCGCCGATTACTTCATTTACCATTTGATCGGTGGCTTCGGACACCGTCAGCTCACACTGAGCCGGCACAACTTGAAACAGGACGTGGACAATGCGCTTTTACTCAAATACCTGTCGGTGGTCGGGAATCTCATTCTTGCCTCGAAGAACTGCCCCAAATGCCCGAACTACTGCCGGGAGGCTCTGCCGATGGTGCTCTACTTGAGATACGCCTCGGAGCCCAAAGTCCAGGCCTGTGTCATCTCCATAATCGCCTCTATTGTTCTGGTGTTGCCAGAGTCGCTCATGAGGGGCGAATTCTTTGGCCCCCTGATGGAGATACGATCTTGGCTGGTCGACTGCTTGACCCATCTGGACTTTACGATGAGGCTGGGCGGGCCCAAGTCTGAAATGGCGCTGTTCGCCGGACAAGTGCTTCATCTCATCGAAAGGACCCTATCCGACGACTCTGACTAGATCGGAGGGCTGGTCCTTATTATTTCTATAGTGATGGTAGTACAGAGGGATGGTCTTTTCGTCTTTCTGTCGATTTTGAGTAGACCGGAGGAACTGTTCCTCGCCATCTCTGTCTTCTCGCTCTTCCGCCGTTGCGTCAAAGTGGCCAACGGCCAGTTTAAGATGACCCGCCTTCAGGGAAGTGAAATCAATCGAGGGATCTCGTTAGTCTTGCTAAATTATTAGGTTATTTAGATGCCCACCGTGTACTATGCTATGGTTTATTAAAGATGCGTGTAACTGTGTATGTATGGTGTTGGTTATTTCCCAGCAAATTTTCTCTTCTTCGTTTAACTGACCACATTGAGTTCTTGTTTGTATAAGCTCTATTACAATATCCGTTAGAGTTTAAAACAATCAGAGGTAACCTTAATCATATTGGCAACATATAGGCTATGTCATAAAATGATCACATATATCTGTTTGTCTCGATATTCATATAAATTTTACAATATCAATAGTAATATTATCTAGACTTTGAAACTATCAAACTCAGCTCACGTAAAGTTTGACAACCACTAGTGACCTTTAATATTGTGGCAATGCGTTTTTGCAATGCAAATTGTAGCCAAATTCTAATTGTCATCATTCAATGTTATGGGATTCTTGAAATCATCAATGCTGTGGAGACTAATAATGATGTTGATTGTTCTTGAAATGGCGTCGGTTGTCAACACTGTCACACATCCTTTAGAATCGTGTGAACATATGTTCAAAATTTATTAAAGAATTTTAAATCCCTACCTTACACAAAACTCCAAAATACTATTTAACATATAAGCTGTATATATTTTCGCAATTACATTTCAAAGTTCTTGATTTACAATATACCTCAAAATTAACCAATATTTTTTCTTCTTAACAAGTGTCAATCTCGCCTCGCTGGGGCAAATTTAGTGACTGTCATATATAATATTTGAAACCAATGTGTCTGTGAGTTACACACTTGAGAAAACATGATCATAGAAACCTGTAGAGAACAATTGAAATATGTTGTTTTTAACCCACCTGTTCCCGCCCCCACCTTCCCCTCTGGGAATTTACTATTGTATTCCACCAACGTGTAAGTATTACTGCGGTCTAGTTTGGAGGTCAGATTTTTTTAGAAAATATACACATGGTAGGTTAGTGCCCGGGCGCTCGCGTTTAATCCAATATATTCAAGCTGTCCGAGTTCAAAACCCAGTGTTAGCACCAGTGAATTTGTTAATTTGTAATTAACAATTTTAAGTACCGATTTACTGTGAGCTCAATGGTCTTCCTTTACCATTGAGCGCATCGTGAGGTAATTTGCATATTTGAGAAACTTTTAAAAATATTTCTTAAATATGTGATATCCGTAGTGGGGCCACGTGGCGGTCCCGGCCCTTATACCTTACTACTTTGTACAGAGAAGTGTGCCCCCCAGTGGGATGTATATATGCTGTTACTTAAAGGTAGATTATTTTGTATCTCTGCCCAAAATTAAAAATTTTTTGGTTAATTAGCACTATGGATCACATCATCATCACCACTTGGCATCCAAAGTGGTTGTTTTATAAAATAACTCATAAACACGAACACACATTAAAATATTGTCATCACATTCCTCATTGCACATGTAAATAACAAGAGAAAAACTATCAGTTAGTACCTATCAACTGGATGGAATTTAAAATCTCATTTAAACATTCATTAACAGAATTAAAGAATATTATTATAACAATTTGACAAAAGGGTCGTCTTTGATTTTAATCTGTGGCAGTGCAGTATGTGGATCACAAAGAAAATGCAGTGTGCTGGTAATGCTCTATATGGTCCATAAGGAAAGTAAGCACTACACAGAAATTATGTGTTAAGGTGACACCATCAGCTTGGGATTTCTTTATAAGTAACATAAAATCCAAACACTAGGTATTGATTACATAAGATATTATTTTGTGATCAGAAATTGCCACTAACCCTCGTCAAAATTGGTCAAAATTAGGCCTTAATCGTTGGCTTGTATGGGACATCTAAAACGGGAAATCTAAAACGGCTACATTATCAAAGGCTTTTACCCTTCATGTTCATCACTATATGAGTATATGGTACTTATGGAGGTATTGTAAATGTGTTCATTCAGACCTAGTACATTATTATGTGAATGAAATTTAAATGATAATAATAGACAGAACAGGAAAACCTATTTCGGTCTTGAAAGAAGTTTTTCTATTGCATTTCACCTTTCGATTGAAGTGACATGACTAAGTTTCGAAATGAAGGGAGAAACTTTTTAAGCAGCATTAGAGCTATGGGTCGATACATTGTTGGCATAGATATCGTTTGTAGGACCTCATGACAGACATTAAGCTTATTTCTATTAGAAACGTTGCCCTCGTTGTAAGAGAAGGGGCTTTTTACATAAATAAATTTCACACGGACAAACGCCCAGATCCGAAACAATCATGTGCAAACCGTACATATATTTGTCCCGGGTGGGAATCGAACCCACGACCCGCAACGCAGAAGCCAATAGCTTAGCGACTGCGTCAAACGTGACGCTGGGAAAAGTGACAGGAAATCGAAAGGGTGGCAAAGACCTGGGAACGAATAAAACAGTTCTTGTTCCACTTGACAACCCCAGGTGTCCAGCCGAGCCCGCTCGGGCTGCTGCAGCCGATCGCGCCCGCCTCCCAGCAACAGCCCCCGCCGCCGCTTACCACCAACAACAACCGCACCAACAACAACAAACTGGGCGCCACTTGGGCGGACACCAAGGGCGCCATCAACATCGACGTGGACAACCTGCTGGCGCCCAGGTCGCCCAAGTCCGCCCCGGCGCCCAGCATCAACCAGCTCAAGTCCAGCCCCAACAGCCCTGCCCACGCGCCCCTCCCCACCGCCGGCCTCAACCCCATGACCTACATGCAGCCGCCCCTGATGTCGGCCCCACTCAACAACAACTTTGTCCAACAATCGAGCCTCAGCAACAGCCTTGTGCGACCGCCATTCAATCAGGGCTCGTTCCTACAATGATATTTGTTGTTGGCAGACATATGCCAGACCGGTTGAGTGCTCTATTGATTTGGGCGAAACAGTAAACCCACTAGACAGACTTGACACACAATCGCAGTAACATAAATGTGTTAAGATCATCTTGCATCATCATGTTTGTCCACTCATAAAACTCAATCCCTCAAAAGATTTAGTATGATCAACAAAAAACATGATACAATCAAATTTCACTTAAAAGACATTAATTTCTTTGTCCAAAACAAATCATTGTGCACTTGAATTGAGAAAGGTGTGCATAGAAATATAATTTTTTTCTAATATTGTTTCATTATTGAATTGTATTAAGTTGTTCATGTGAATATATTTGAATTCGATAAGCCTAGGAACATCACATTTAGTTCACGAATTCAAACACTTTTCTTAGTATATTGTGATAGATTAAAATAGCGTTTACATCCAATTAAAACAACAAACAAAAAACATCCAAACTAGTGTGGGTTTCATTGCATTGCCATTTATGGAGCTCGAGAGATTTTTATACGGTTTTGATATTATATTAGTGGTCATCGGTTGTATTGTTGTTGAGCCCACACGTGAATTGTTGAATGGGGTGCATATCAAGGTATATTACATGATATTATTGTTGTATGTTGATTATATTGGGAAGGGTACCTCCCCGAAGGGGTTTTAGGGATGTGCCCCTTTATCGAGTATCGGTTTTGCACATGTAACAAAGAAAACTCAATCATTTATACACTTATCATAATCTATTGACTGTGGTCATTGTTCACAACGTAATTAACATATCGATAGTTAAAATTTAAAATGGTACATCCCTACTTCCTCCTAACTGTACGAGATAATTGCTAGATAGGTTGTTAGTTAGAGTTATATCACAAGTGCTGATGCAATAATTTCCTTTCCAGTCGTCATTGGGCTCAGTAATTCTTGAGCCCAATTCAAAAAATACAACATAAATGCAAGTTTGTTGTCAAATTTTGTTATGGTAATTGTAAGGCAAAAATATCAACACACACATTCCCATGTAAAATAATGTAACAAAAATTAACTTTCTCGTATAATATAGTATCATTTTACAAAGATTATTCCAAATAAGGACTAAATGTCGACCACTTTGGGATTACAAAATGTCCATGCCATTTGCTCAACATTTACAGGATGAGATTTTATGTAAAAAGTAACATGTAATTTCATATCCACTGTACATTTCTTATTTTGTAAACAAAATACATTATTTATTGATGTGTGCAATAAATCGATACTAAAGATAATAAATTGCTTTCATACCACGGTTTATAAACTAAAAATTATTAACTAATTTATATGATATTAGTTAAATTTCTTGATATAAAATTCACTGTGGTGCTCCGATTAAATCTATTTAATTTTCTCTGTCTTCACTTTGCATACAAAGTCTATGAATATGTCATATCTATTGGTTTATCTATTACATAAACTGTTGTGACTAAATATTTAAAATACCATAAAGTGTAGCAAAAGTACTAATCATACACATGATTATTACAATTATCTTTTAGAAAATTATGTACAAGACATTCAAGTTTTGTGTACGTTATAATTGTTTTGGTGTTAAGTAAACATTGGTGACTTCTTTTATTTTTGATTAATATAACCATTAAATTTTATTTGGAAAAAAATCATTTAACACTGTTGCATGCATTTAAAAGTAATAAAAAATAACACACAGGACTTGTGTTGCCACAACAACAACAAACTTCTACTTTGTCTTATGATTTAGTGTTGTAAGCTTATCAGAATGTCTAATTAAATTTTAAACAATATTTTACAGTTAACACTTTTGCTACCCACTAATACTTTTTGTTATCTTTTGAGAAACTTTTACCTATTACTTAAAATAAATATCTAGTGTATATTTCTCTTTGTGTTAATTTTGTGATTAATATAAATACTTTATCGCATATGATTTTACACCGACTTTTCTGATATGCTTTTATAAACATAATTTTTACACTTTTCATTGTGCATGTTTCTTATGAACGCTTTTATTTTTCAACACTCCTCGATTTTAGAACTGAAACAACATTGAACTGAATACAAACATTACCGTAAATTAAAAAAAACCTAACAAACATGTGACAAATTATCTAGTATATAACACTTTCAGTTAAACAACTCAACAAATGTCTTTTTGACATGCCGTAAGTCACTATTCATGTCGTGTAATTTACAAGTTGTAGATAGGGTTCTTAGAAAATAAATAACGATATAGAGTATTTTTGTACCCGCTTCTATCAGTACTCACGGATAAAATTTAGCGTCAGTCACTTGATCGGGGTCTCCATTTTTTTTCTTTTTGCTACCTAATCTCTAGTAAGCTACGTAATAACCAACTAGTAATTACATTTGACTGGAAAATTAATCAAATTTTACCCCTTCTATATTTCTTTGTGCAATTTATAAATGTAAAACGCGTCAAAAAACCGCGAAAATTTTGTTTTGGTACTAGCTTAATTTTTAAAAATGTTACAAATTGAATTAACATTTTAAAATAATAATGATGTCGAGTATTTTGCTTCTAAGGCTATATATTTTTATTGAATTCATTTATTTAGTTGCGATAAAAATTTATCAGAAACACAAGGGATAAAAAATATTTCCAAAACGTGAAATTAATACTTTTTATTTGATAGGGGTTATAAATTGAGTCTACAGATTAAAAAGACTGGAGATCCCAATACGCTTTGCCGCCATAGGCAACATAAACACGACAAATCAACATCCGTAATCAATAGCATTAACTATTACTAGGATAAAGTTATTGTAAGTGTTATTATAATATTAATAGCAATTGTAAAATTAATGTAGCATAGAAGGTGTCTTCGATGGGACAATATGTCCAAACGTACTTAATGTTTGTAATTTTTACTTAGAGTTTCTTAATGGTTTTTTTTTCTTAAAATTAAAAACAACAACCCGATCTAATCCGACAATTAAAGAACTTGAATTCTATTAATTCTTATATACAGAGAAAGATAATTGGAGATGGGTAATTTTAAAATATAAACAGTACGGACTTCAAAAACGCCTTTTTTATTTTATGTAAAACTGGAACTGGAACTGTGCCAATGGTTAAAGAATATATATAAAATACGTTTTTATTTACGAAAGCATTTATTTTCATTCCTTTTGGTTTCGAGTTGTGATAAGGCAGCTAAAACAGATTCATCAAGATCGAACCAATATGCTCTTGAATACTATTTAATTAATAACACATAGTTATAAAAAAAAATTATTCTTTATTATTACTATAAGTTATCACAAATTGAACCATAAATACAGTGCAATTATCTCCTCATCGGGACCAAAATGCAAATGTGTCCATTTCTTTATTTTTTATTTGACTTTTTTGGTTTTTCAGCCAAAAATTGATGACATTAAAAGCTGTCAAGACGGCCCGCGAAATTCATTTTTTTTAAATCGATTTCATTAAATTAATATTAAACATTTTCCTTCTAAACTTTTTATCTATCGGTTTCCCTAGTGATGATGAACAACGTCACCGCAATTGCATTGTCTTTAGGGGTTCGATTTAAGAGTGCTTTTGTAAATTTTGGTGCAACATTCTTAGTTGAATTAAACGACTAATATATTGTAAAGAAATTACTCTATGGATAGATTTTATCAGCAATGTACATGGCGCCGTTATTTGTAATTTTATTGTATTTAGCCTTCTTTGATTTCGTTCATCGTAAACTTAGTTTTTTTTTTTAATTGTGTGCTTCAAAATGTTTACGTCTAATATCAAATGCGGTGCATACACTTTCTCAATTGTTAATCAATTATTACACTTAAAATAGAAGTAAATTCCCATATGGTTGACAGATTTACTACTCGGACTTTTAAGAGCGCTATCAATTGCTGACAATGACTGCTGTGTACATAAAATGTGTTTATTTTACTTATTTTGTAGTTCTTCCAATAATGTAACTGAAAGAGATTTAAGAGCAATAAAAGTTTCAAGTTTATACGCATAGTTGGCTTATTGAGATGATTTTTATTTAGTTTATTATCGATGTGAATGTATATTTTTGCGTTACGTGTCTTTATTCCGCACAACGTACTATTAAGCAAATACGGTATACATATATGTTGGTCTATTTTAATTTAATATATTATGTGAACGAATCGATTTCCTTAGTAAAATTGTACCTTATGTAGGAATTATACTGAGATTGCGTTTAGTCGTTGTCGAAGATGGACCATCAGGAACGAAAATGGAATTAATGACAAGGTATTGGATAACAGTAGTTGTTTGTATCCCAGGGAAGTATTAATAAACGTAATTATAAAGTAGCAGGCTGTTTCATTTCCCCGCCATTAAATGGCTTCAAAGATAATAACGCCGAATCATCAAAAATAAATGGTGGTAATGTTGGCTATGAACTTGGTAAAGTTTCTTAGTTACCCTATTGTAAGATTGATAGAGACTATCTTGAGTTATAAGGGTGTTGTACATACATAAATTTTACGCGGACAAACACCCAGGTCCGAAACAGATATCTGTAGTTCGTACAAATATTTGCCCCGGGTGGGAATCGAACCCACGACCTGCGACGCCTAAGCCAATAGCTGAGCATCTGCGCCAAACGGTCATCAAATTCTATTAATTAACCTTATAAATTAACTTACAAACTTATATTTTTTTGTCTTTACTTTTGTGATGTGTTAAAAGCCACGAAAATTTTCTAGCTCAAAAGGTTCGCAATGTATTCCGACAAATTGGTACGTCCGACTCCCTCCCTGGTAAAAGATCAGTTCTTAAATAAAAGTCAGTACTTTATTAAAAATTAGATTGGTTTACAATCACTTTTTGGCTAATCTAATGATTCTACTACCTGTTCGGAAAAAAGAACAAAAGGCGAAAGAAACTCAGAGGCACTTTAATACTCTCTTTTTTAAGAAAGAAAATTACGTTGACAATTTTTATAATTTGCATCTTGAAACAGCCTGGAGGGATGAGACGATATGAGTAAATACAAATACTTACTCGATACTTTTCTTTCGATACCAAGTATCGGTATCGATACTTTACAACCGAGTAGGTATCGGTCAAAAGTACTCGTATCGATATGTCAGTATCACAATTTTATTTTATTGTGTCAACCAAAGGGCTATAATAACCAATTATTTATGTTGATCCGACTTTTTGCATACTTCTTTCACCAGCAGTTGATAGACTTGTTTGTGTTTGTATTATTGAAGATCAATAAATTTCAATAATTTCAGAAGAAAGAAGGAAACTGGAGATGATGTCACCGCAGTCAGTAGTCTAAACAATAAAATATCCTCTGAGCCTCACCTTCTACATTAACAATCTATGCTACTTCGATCTGATCTGCATCTAATAATCCATCTTCGAAAGAATTGCGTTAGTGAAAAGTTTTATAAATATTTTTAATGAAAATTACACAACAATTTGAACCGCTAATTCTTCGTTACAACCGAGAACAATCACAAAAAGAGCAGTTTCTTTTCATAACCCATTTTACGGTGGTAGAGCCACGCAGCTGTTCCCGCTGCTGAATGGGCCGGCTCGAACCGGATTAGTACCACGATCTCACAGAAAA
>DWHO01001758.1:0-14607 GCA_018247575.1 Eurytides lysithous rurik | reverse complement strand
TTACCCCTTCGATCATCCTCCCTCCCTCTCTTAAAATTTACCCCCTTAAAGACTGGCAACGCATTTGCAAGTTCAGTGATGTTGCAAATGTCCATGGGCGGCGATAATCGCTTACCACCAGGTGAACCGCTTGCTCGTTTGTCAGCCTACTACATAAAAAAAAACTATGTTTATTACGGGATTTCAGGAAATATGGATTTAGGATCAATAAAATTAATAATATTGATAATGCACATTAGTATAAAACATTTTTATATATTAACATCAAAGTAAATTAAGATTAAAAAATAATGTACACAATGTACTATTTGCCTTGAAAAAAAATCTTATTCATACTATGTAATAGCGTTTTAATATAAACAGTAGGCCTATATTATTTGTGACTTTTATTTAGTAACTGTTCTAGAATAAAATGTAAATTAAAATAAAATGTTAATGTCTTCAATTAAGACAAATATCATGTTACATAAAATGTAATAAAATACATCATAAAATATTTTTTTTTTGCTTGGAATACATATTTATCAACATAATGAGATGCTTGAAATTTATTGTGTGTACAAACTTATAAATCTAATTTATACATTTATGACAACATGTACACTATGTTAAGTACCAAATTTACTTATAATTTAATTACATTTAAGACTAGTTTTCACGATCGGTAGGTACTCGCGTGACTACGACAATTACTTAGATATGTATATCCTAATAAAATACTTGAACTCTTCTATAGTTTAATTAAATTTACCACAAAATAAAACACAACAACATTATTACTGGTTGAACTGGTTCGTAAATTATTATCCCTCCCATGTTTCTATTGTTTTAATCGATATAATATAGGACAGATAAGTGTTGTAGGAACAACAAATGACAAAATGTAATATTTTTAATAGTAGAAGGTAAATAAATTTATAAGGATTAGATATTGAAGATGAGCACGTTGCACAAAAATAATTGATAACTTTTAACATACAAACGAATTATTTGCAATATATTTCATTCATGTTAAAACCAGAAACAAAAGTAAACTTTTATTGAAAGTGCTCTAAAATGTTATCTGCGTCTATTTTTAAAACTTGCGTGGTCCAAGGTGTGTGTTCACACACTTTTCAATCGACTGTTCGCTCTGTCCATTGTTGACAGTGATTCAGTATCTGTTGATTGGAGGCTTCTGGGGATGTTTGGCTCCCTTGGCCTCAAGGGGAGGTCGTCGTCAGTCTAGGCGCACTAGGGTTCCGCAGGGGGTGGCACGCAGAGGCTTCAGCTCGGCTCCCGAGCTGTCGCTCACCACCATCGTTTCTTGTTGGCAACACGAGGTCTTCATCGACTCGGTCGAGGCCTTGTGACTCTGCCCAAAAAGAATTGTGCTACAATAGGCATTATTTTGTTAATTGTAATGTTAGTTGCAACTATAGTATTAGAAGTAGTTTTTTTATTGGAGTAGAAGATATCAAAAGATACTACTTTTTTATTACAGTTAATGGCGGCTTAATGTTATTACTTCAAATCATGGTTACGCGCATGCGCATTTCGTTAGAATATATAAATGGTTTGTTCTGTATGGCGACGGAGCAACACATTCGGGTGATTTTAGATTTAGTTTTTGTTTTGCATTAAAAGTGTCTATTATTCTCACATCCTCCCCCCTGACATGTTCGCGCAACTTATATTTTATGCACAGTGGTCAGGCTCTCCCGTCTATTTAATATATTAATAAGCAAAATATTGTTAACTCAACAATAATTAAATATTGTTAACTCATCATATGCATAATGAATGGTTTATAAGGAAATATTTTTATAACATTATTACTATTAGTAGCTCGTTAAATGTTTCCTTATAAACGTTGTATTTTACAATAAGCCTTTTTACATTATCTGCTTTACTACATTGGTCATAATGTTATATCAAAGGTCTTTTAACTCACTCTAAATAAACATTTCTCGTACTAAAAATAAAGCAAATAAAATTCCGCACGCAATCTATTGCCATTACAAGGAACACTAGCGGAAAGGGATTATTTTTCCATAAATAAATTACAAATTATCTACATAACACTTACCCGTTTGAAACAATGCGAAAGACGGCGTCGCTGCCGCATGAGCACGTACAGGACTGGATCCAGGACGTAGTTTAGTAGCATCAGGACGTCAGAGAGTGCCGCCAGAGTGCTCAAGCGCTGCCACGAGGCCTCTCCCAACGCCAGGTATAGTGCTGACGTCACCTGAACAAGACAATGGCAATTAAGGGACGGACAACCAAGCAAGATGGATCATTTGATTTGAATTGATAATAACAAATGAACATAAACTACACGCATTTGCATCTAATATGTACATAGTTACATTTAGATACATAACTTCCTAGGTCGAAAATTGTGGTAAATAAGCTGTGGATCTTAATGGTTACATGTAAAATTGCTCATTAGTCGAGCAGCCTATGAGAATATAATCAATATCATAAAATTATTTCAATTTAGTGCAAGATGGCAGCATCAGTATGTAAGGTTGAAGTCTAGGTGGACTTAGAAAATCATTTGAAGTAGAAGTAGGCATCAGGGAACGGCACATAGTTCGCTCCTATTTAAAGTGTCCATGGATTACCTTATCAGTCACGTCCAGTCCTGTATCCCATGTCACCTGTTATACGCGGATAATATCGTTCTTATTGATGAATGTGTGGAACTACTGCAAAATACTTCAGAAGCAATTGAGAACAAAAGTCTTCACATTAAAGAAAACAAGAGCGAATTCCTGAAGTGCAGCTTTTGTGACGAACCAACTCTTTAAATGTTAACAATTATACATACCGACGGACTATTAAAATACACCAATTTAAATGTCTAGGATCGATGGTTACTTCAAATGGTATAAAATAAAGAAATAACGACGACGTCTATGCAGATGTGACTTGCAGCATTATCGAAGCTCGGTTAAATAAGGAACACATTTAGGAATAATTTGTGATCTCAAAATACCGGTGCAGATAAAGGATAAAGTCTATAAAATTATGGTAAAGCCGCCCTTGATGTAAGTTCCGAACATTAGGTTGACAAGAAATAGCATCTACAAAAGATGTATACGAATAAAATGAAAATGCAACGATAGGCAACTTGGGCTACATAAATTACGAAGTAACATATGGAGGCGATTTTAAAGTCATCCCTACTGGAGATACTGCTGCTACTAAATGGGGTGGCTCGATCCGGGTAAGTAACACGACCTTTCAGGAAATCGGTGCAAAGTGGTTCATGGGTAGCCGTTATCACTTACCCATGACCCGAATCCATAATCTTCATGTTTTGAAACGCCGACAAACCAAAAGGTAAGAAGGCACGGAACGAGATACATAAATCTTTTTTATAGATACATATATCATGTTTTTGCAATGCATTGACGTTACTTATTCTTAAGTTTCTTTATTGCATTTGATCTTTGTTCCGAAGCTTAGTAGAATCATTCATTATACCTTTTCACTGAGCTTTTTTTTCTTTTTTCAAGGGTCTTATCGTGTTGAAAATCTATTGTCGAGCGGCAAGTCGTTCGTGTTAATTGAAACGGGAACGTGGGGTGACAATCAATTAGAACCGCTGCACGATATCATTAATACAAACCGACTTAATTGTTCAATTCTTTTAGCCACCACCACCCATTACGGTGTTTTTAACTGTTTGCGTAGTGTTTGCAAACATCTGTTTCAATTGAGGCACTAATTGGTTAGTGGTATTGTTATTTGTATGCATAACTTTGATTTTTTTATAGTCGCAATCGTGTTTATTTAAGGTTATCCTCGTCTCGACTATGTGTTAACATGTCTCATTACCGTCTCTTAAGTATCTTACAGTTTTACTATCAGATGGCAATTATTTTCTAAAATTTGTTTTTTTTTATGGTGCAAAAATAAGTGCTGTTTTAATAGGTAAGCTTTCAAACATAAAACTTTTTATTAAAACAAAGTGAAAAGTAAAACGATAGCTACACATCGCTTCATTTAGTCACTATGTCGATTAGAGTTTCATTTTAATGAATGTCTCTAAAATCTTAATTAAAAAATTATATTGCTATTGTAAAATATCAAAATTATAATTTAAAGTAGCATAGTTCAAAATCTCAGAAAAAGACAACGCAATGTTTAAAAACATGAACGTACTTATGCAAAATTGATCCAACCATAAAACCTTACTTCTGAGAAATCCGGACTTCGAGTAAATACCAAAACCATAGTCTGTTTTTAAACTCCTGTTTAATTTAGGGTACTTTTATTTCCTTCCTTTATAAAATTATTTTTGTATAATGAACTAAAGTTGATGCCACTCAAGGCGTTTGCTCAAAGCAAACGGCTTAAGTGGCTTAAGGCTTTATGTGGGTTGGATTCATTTTTCATAATTATGTTCATATTTAAGCATGTATGCCTTCGGCAGTCGTCGTACTTCCGCGGACAAAAGGTGTTAGTTTAACGGTAGAAAAGAATTGATTCGATCAAAATAAGAAATATTTAGTGAAGTGAACATATAAGTGTCTTTTTAATTGTTGAAGTAACTAAAGAAACAACATCTCCTATAACAGTACTTGCTGCCTACGGGCCAGCTCGTTCATAGACTCAGAGCGACAGGCGTAAGGTAAAGGAATTTAAACATGGCTCTTTGTCTTATGAGTGAGGTAAGTGGAGTTCATCTGTTCACATTTCTGATTCTGTCGGTATCTATAAGAGTCGGTTTTAACATTGCATTTGGCATTAGGTGAGCAACGAAGTTGACAACTTATTTTATAAAATAAGA
Source organism: Eurytides lysithous rurik (assembly GCA_018247575.1). NCBI lineage: Eukaryota > Metazoa > Arthropoda > Insecta > Lepidoptera > Papilionidae > Eurytides > Eurytides lysithous. The sequence goes on along the minus strand of DWHO01001758.1, from coordinate 9,824 downwards.
CAACTCATTTTATACCATTCATTTAAACTTTGCGCTGTTAGACATCTCTTGTACATAGTCGGTAAAGTATGGACTTATTATGAGAGATAAATTTTGTGTTCAAGCCATCTATGCTTTCTTCTTATTGACGTCGGCAGTTGTAAACTTGCTTAGAAAAGCAATACAAAAAAGTCAACAATTAATTAAAACACATTAATAATGAATCAACAGATAACTGGCAGAACTAAGTGGTTAGAAACGAGGCTGCAATCAATCTCACTCCATGACCAATTATTGTTCGATCACTTACGTGACCTATATCTCTCATCATGTAACTGTGTCCTGGTTTAATTTGTTTATATATATTCTGCTAATTCAGAACAAAATACTTTGGCATTTAGTAAGCCTTGGTTAGTTTCTTTGTAAGTACAAATATATATGGAACGAGGTTATGTTGCTATCTTTGGACAGTCAAAATAAGTAAGCCGGTGGTAGTTTTTTGACATTCACTTAGAGCTTGGGATAGGCTCTAATCTTTAACAACACAAAGTACAAGACGCTTGTCCATATCACTACATACGTGTTTTAAATTACACTGTGATATTTTCGCTGTATATTGTCAAATTAAATATTAATACAATTTTGACCGATTTTAAAAAGGAGGATTTATTTACAGAATGTACTCTGGCTGTTGGAAAAATTCGGCGTTTACCAGGTTAACTTATCTGTTCACACGGACAATACATCCCCTAATAATTTTCCTATGCAGATTCAAATCACCAGCAATGGAAATCGATAGCGTATCGCGTACCAGTAGAGATCCTTTAGTAGAGTGGCCGTTTTGCATTCAGGGCAGGCGCGGGTGTTTGTTCTATAAATATCGAGCGATGAATCGATATGTTTGCGAATGTTCCTTAGATTTTCAATACGAGCGCCATTTATTGAAACAATGAAATATTTTCGCCGGCCGGAGCGCCATGAGGCGCATGCTAAGTACCTGTAGCTCTAGTAGCGTTGGTCGCTTATACCGCTACAGTTGTGGCACCATGCTGATCTGATCCGCACTGTAACTCTTGGCTGGTGGCCGTTGATCACAACATACAGACGGGAAGGTATGCCTTGCATGCTGATTGGTTATGATTGATCCTCCGTGCAGAAACGTTTTAGCGATCACGCATTTGTACATTCCGATGCGAAAAAGTGCCACTGTTTGTTAATATGTCTGTTTGTGTATGTTATATGTTTAACAATTAATGCTATAAGGTTTCTACCACTGCATTGCACTATATTAATGCAACCTCAGCAGTAAAGTGTAAGTATTATTGCGTCTCGGTTCGAAGGGCAGTGTTGCCAGCGTGATTAATATGCAAAGAGATTTAACATCCTACATCTCTGAGTGAGAAACGCGGCGCATCTTCGATCAGCAGATTCTCTGTGGTGTTATATGGATGGATTTTTTTCCCGTTACATTTAAATTATAAACTTATAGTTGATTTCTTATATATTATAAACTCTCGACTTTTCAAACACTACAGAGGTTTTGGTGCCGAGACGGACGTAATCTAAAATAAAAAGCGATTAAACCCGTATCCGTATATATATAATAGTTTCAATTTTATAAGTGACGATACGGCGGGAAATCTGTTTTTGTGCATAATTTTTTTTTATTACTCACACGAATTTCAGACGCGACATCCTTACGTTAGTGACGTAATAAATTCCGCATTTGTATTTGAATAATATTCGATCAGATCATTACCCGATGATCGGCTCAAGGTCGATCTGTAAAGCACTACTATTCTGCACCTATAACGTGGCGCGACTTCATCTGAATACAAATCGCAATGGGGCCTCTTAATGGTCGATAGCGATCAGTACAGATGCGACTCGCTTGCTAATTAAGCCAGGTGCTACTCTCGTTACAATAACGCAAAGATCATTGCAGGGATATTGGCGAATGAATGGTGCCTCTGGCGGAATGTTCCGACCACTTATTATTCAATCGAGTCTGCAATGGCGATAAATATCGCCATAGTATATGTTTGCGTACATATGTATTTGAGAAATAAAAGCCACTTAGTTCCATCAAAATACAGCAACGCAAGAACGGGATGGGTGGGGCCTAGCGGCCAGCTACCGCAATTTCTAATTGAGTCATAAAACTAAGTAATTAAATGGTTGTTGTTATTTCATTCGCAAGCTCTACCTCGTATTCGCGAGCTTTTATGGGACATAATGTTTTTAACGAACAATCACTAATTATTTTATCGCTAAATTAAACGAGAGGGAACAGTTTTAGCAGTATCAATATTTTCCGTATTTCATTATGGTCTTAATAAAGCAGCTAAAGTAAAGTAAATCCATGCAGAGGTATAATACTCATAGATATGCACATTTACCATGCATGTGATTTGAATTGTGGGAACAAAAGGAACCCAAAAAGACTTACACTCTCTACACTCACTAGAGGCATTCCTAGATCAGTTAAAATGGCAAAAGTGTTTTAGTGATGTGTATACATATTTATAATAAGGTACCAAACGAATTAAAAAAAAATAACAATATTTTTTTTAGAAAAAAACTGCGTGAATGGTTATTGACGAAAAACTTTTATGACTTGAAGGATTTTTTTGACATGAAACAAACTAGGACATAATTAAAATTAGTTTTTGAAAATGTTTACTTTCCTTTTATTTGTTTATTTAAATGTAATTAGACTGTTAAGATCTGTAAATTGACATTGAAACTTCTTAAGATTTGTGTATTACTTTGAATAAAATAATGTAATAATGTATAATATAATGTAATACACACATAATTAAGATTGCATGCTGCTCTTCGCGACGGCCAAACATACTGGACATAATGTATCGTCGTAGACCTTTGTATACTATGTTTGTGCAATAAATGATATTATTATTATTATTATTAAGTACCAAGCCTTCACAGAAAATCGATGCAAAGTAGAAGTGTTTGCTTACTTTAGTTTCATCCGGCGAGCGGGGTGATCGGTAGCTTATCCCCTGCCCCTTGTCTCGAAAATTCCCACCTTCAATGCCGGCAACGCATTTGCGAGACTTTTTATGTTGCAAATGTTGTCTTTTTATGTTGAGCGGCGATCGCTTACCATCAGGTGAGCCTCTTACTCGTTTGCCTTCCACTCCACTAAGAAAGGTATTTGTGGTTTGCACAATTTAATCACAACTCTATCAGTCTAGATAGAGAAGAACTCTAGAGGAGCATAAACGTGACAAAGCACTAGTATGCGTGCGTTGACAGGATTAAATATGCGCATATTTTAGTGACTAAATCTATTCAAAGCCACCGAGGGTGAAATTTGAATAAATACATACCTTCAACGACCGAAGTTAAAAAAAAAACGCGATGAAAAGAAATTCCTTTCGCACGTTGGATCTCCTTTGTGAGAGACGTGTAAAGAAAAATTGAAGGCAAATAACACTTCTTTTAGTCTTTTATTTTCGTAAAAACGAAATACATTTTCGTTAAGAAATAATTGATATAAATAATAATGTAGCTTTCGCTGGCTTACTGAAGTATTATTTAATCATTTAAAGTACTACTAATATATAACGAGATATATAGGTATGTATATTAAACAGTTTTTGCATGAATAAAGTTAGTCGTACATTACTGATTTTAGCCTATAGTTCACGTTGTAAAATGAAAATATTTCTCGCTCTCCAATTATCCTCCGTTAGTTAACATTTGGAGAGTTACATATTATACTAAATTGTATGCTCTTAATTCGTTGTCGGTTCTCGAGTTATACGAATTCATATATCTGAAACGGTTTTCATCTAACGTGTCGGCTTTCCAAACTAGTTTAGATGCAAATTTGCAACCGAAACAAAATTTGAGGTTATATTTAAAATCATGAAAATTTTATGATCAGATAGAATTTTTATAATGTACGACAGTATAGTTTATTAAATTTTGCTTTTTTTTTTTTAATTTGCTACGGCTTTGAAGATACTTTATGTGGTTAGTGGTTTAAAATTCACCTTTAACTTTGATTATTTACTACAAACGAACTTAATACTAGAAATACAATAAAACTTTGATTATTGAATGGTTTTCGCTCGGCTTTTTATTGTTTACTACAACTTGAAACATGTTTTAAATTGTAGTAAACAAGAAAAAGCCGAAACTTATTCAGTTTAAAAATTTATAAATTTATTAAGAGCAAAAATTACTTCTTTCCTATAGTCCGCTATATAATTTGAGGCGATCCGATGAAACTTTATAAAGCCGCATAGGCTAAAAGCATCAACGTCAGTCCCGATAAGATATATAATTTGATATGGTGTAATGGTTTTATTAATCTATAAACCTTGTATGTTTGTTTCAAATAGGAACAAATCTTGGCAATTATTGGGCCTTGAGTAGCTGTGGAGTTGAATCCGTAACATATGGAACATAACAATCCTGGTTAAAGTTAAGATTTAGGTCAAGGTCATGACCATTTCTTCGTTGATTCCTTATATTGTCGTGTAGTAAATATATTGAATAGAAAAATGTCAAAAAGAAAGCAACGAATCAATGATTTTGAGTACAGTTGTGGAACTAAATACATTAAAATATTTTTGCTTTTCCCTTCAATTGATTTGTACCTTATATTCTGAATGTTATTCATCAAATGTCGAAACATTAAAAATAAAATAAAAGAAAAAGCAAAAACAAATGATGCTGAATACGTATTCATATGGTCAAATTAGCAACCAAAAATACAATAGTAATCTTTAAATAACTTCGCAAACAACTTTCATTTACTAATAATAGTAGAAATGTAGAAAAACATACATTTACGTACAATCCTAACTTCTCGTTCCTTTATAGGTGATAGCATTTGCTCAATTTAGTCCCTAATTACAAAATAGACGAATTACTTTAGGACCAGTGGCGGTACTACCATACAAGCCCAAAAGTCCGGCTTACCCTACTAAGGAGTAATTTTTATAAATCTTAATAAGCACATAATTCCCGCAACGCTCAAATTTAAAAATAAATTAATCGGAAATAATGTAGTACCGCCACTGTTTAGGACAGATTATTGGTAATTAATAAACGAGGATTAATTCCAACTCGCAGGACTGATGGCCGCTGGAGCATTAAGGTTCTAGAGTGGTGACCATGGACTGGAAAACGAAGTGTTGGCAGGCCTCGCGCAAGGTGGACCGACGATCTGGTGAAGATCGCAGGAAGCCGATGGATATGTAGAGCACAAAACCGCCCGTCTTGGAAATCCTTGGGGAAGGCCTATGTCCAGCAGTGGACGTCATTTGGCTGATGATGAATCTAGCTAAGATTAGTCCGTAGGAATAAATCCTCGCTTATTAATTCAACTTTTACGGCTAAGTAAGCCGTGGTAGCCGATTCAATATATACAAGCAAACTTAGTTCAAATCCAGGTAATTAACGATATTAGGCAGAGAACCTACCTAAGAAACGGTAAAAAAGTAAAAATAAATACTTCTACGGCTACATACTACATACCTCAACGGAACTGTAAATAGCATTAATTTCTTACTTCAATAAGTATTTTAGACTAAAAGGCAAAAATAACTTTATACTAGTTAGTCTCGATTTGGGATGTTTTAATGTAGTTTATATTCGGAACTGAATACCTGGCATAATATTTATTTTACCTCTTTAATGAATGAAGAAACTTTTGTGACTTACGCTTCGTTCCCTCAGTCTATGCTTAAGTATGCTTAGCAAAACTTTAGTCGTGTATACATAACCTTTCTGGTGGTACTTGGACCTTGATATGGTGAAAAGCGAGAGCGGAAGGAGAGTCGAGAAATATGCGTAAAAGCTTTTGAGGCTGAAACCACACCTACATAAATGTTCAAAGATCAATCAAATGATACGTTTTCATTATAACACTATCTGGCCAGCTGTTTCATACCAGTCGAAAACGATTGGGTTTTATTTCAGCAGTTGAAAGCAAAAGTCATGTTCGTAGTATGTTACGATGCTGTTTGAGAACAGGGCAGACGGACAAACGAAAAAATAATTACATTTATTGCGCTTTTAATTTTTATCTCATTTTAAATAAGATCTTATATAAAAAAAACGCAAGGCCTACTTTTGTATATATCTGTAAAACAAGGATGGTCCTCTTGTTTCACACTAGCACAGGACCAAGTTTTTATTAAACAAACAAACGCATCTATAAATACAGCCAGTTTACACCTCGCTCACTTACCTTAGAGCTAGACCGTCCACCCGGTCCTCGCTGGCGATGCTAGACCTGGGTGAGCTGCCAAGGCGGCTGGTGGCAGACTTCCGGCGTATTTCATGGCAGTCTGTCTCCTCCTTATTCGTGAATGAGATCCGGGGAGCGTGTGCACGCAGTCCGCACACTTTGTGTCCTGGCACTCCGCGACACAGCAGTTGGCTTTGCGTTATGTCTGGAACAAGTGGGAGCTTTAGGGAATTACCGATCGACAACTCCCCCAGGAGACGAGAGGCACAGAAACATGGCCTGGACTGTTTTTTTCTTAATGGTACTGTATTTTATTACTTTAGCACAATCCTTCTTTATTTTAAGCAACGATGTGATCTTAGGTAGTATACGCACTACCCCAGTAAGAGGTTACTCTTAAGAACAGCTGATTATAATAGCTAGTCACCCTCTACATCGTGTTTTCAAATCAAATCAAATAGGTCTTTACAAGCACCTTTGAATCGTCATTTTTGCATTTTGTTCGTGAAAAAGCTACTACTGGCTCGGAATGCAGTTCTGTTGAGAAGAGCCGGCGAGAAACTCAACAGTTTTGTTTTTAAATACCGTTACAGCATGTTAAGCATTAATACATCTCTTAAAAAATTCAATAACGAACTTGCAATAACTTTACAACTGATTGTAAATATATAATTTTTTTAAGCATGTGCAGCGTCGTGTATGTCGACAATGATACATTTAAAGACATAGCAATTGCATGTTGGGTACATGCAATTGCTATGTGTTTAAACTACTATCCCAAGGAAGACAGAAAAAGTTATAGTAGTTTGTAATCTACGACTAAGACTACGACTAAGACTCCTTGAAGTGTCCTACTGGACTCTTCGGCAGGGCCAAAAAGAAGTGTGAGTAATACTGTGTTCCTTCGGAAACGCAATGTCAACAGTGTAATTTCTGGACATAGAAATAAACCATCATATTTTTTTTTTAATTTAAAAACGCTGTTCTTATTTTAAAATAGAAATGTCGTGTGTTAAATTAAACATGCACTCTCTCTTTAGGTGATGACTGCAATGTGGGGCAAAGCAGTCATGAACAGTTCAAAATAGTCTGCGGCACTGTGTTTTTAAAATGTGTAAATGGGTCGCTTGCCATAAGGCCCACGAACTGCTCCAATTGTCACCTTACTACCTATAAAACCTAGCTAGACGTTCTAGTCAACATTATATTACTACGCTTAGTTAGCTGACAGGCCTCTCTAACACTTTCTCGTTCAGAAACAAAACGACATTTTTCACGACCCTTTTTCTAATAACGGTCTATGTTATATGTCACTAACCTTTGTACTTAAATATCTTATGCAATATTTAGTAAAATTTACCGTCACATGTTTAAACACATTGGCTATTTACAAATCGTTCATAAGTTTTTAAGAATTGATGTTTTATTCATACGTTAAAGTTTTATTTATTTAGTATTATTATGAAATCAGTAGGTTTTATTATATTATTAGAGGTCCACCTGCCTGTGATCCCATGGTTAATAAAATAAAATCCCGGTACGTCGATACATAGCTGCTGCATAGATCAGCCCAAAAATAAAAAATATTTTTGGTTAAAGAGCCACGCAGCTTCTTCAGCTGTTGCTGAATCTCAAGCCACCCGGCTACCGTACCACGACCTCTCAGAAAATCGGCGCAAATTGGAAGTGAATGTGCTTCTTCTTGCGTTTCATTTAGTGAGTAGAGTAGTCTCAGAGTAACCATTCTCTCTCTATTCCTCCCCTTTCCAAAAATTCCCACCCTTAAGGCTGGCAACACATTTGCAGGTCATGTGATGTTGCTAATGCCAATGAGCAGCGACCATCAAATGATCTGTTTGTTCGTTTGCCTCCTACTCTATAAAAAAAAACACTAACAATAATTGAAAAAAATATGGCAGCTTGAGTTAACCATGCACGCTGTAAAGTATTCGAATCGTCAGAGAAAAAGGTAATTCAAAACCTCGATAAAATCCTTAACTTTTTTTAATAATCATATATAAATGTTTTTCCTTTTTCTAATAATATTTGCGTAAATACAAAAAAGTACTAAATTAAGAGCCCTGCCAATCAGGAAAATAAAATTATTGTAGTAATTCCCGAACGTATAGACATTTAACGAAAATTAGTTTGAAAACTATATATACAATACAAAATATTTAAGCACCGTATTTTAACATTATTCTATATCAACGGTATTCATTAATTTTGTGTATCACTATAGATTACAATAAATATTGACATTTGTCATGGCAACCGATTGAACATTAGTATTAAATTACCGTTAGTATAACATATAAATTTATTTACGTTTATTTAATACTGTAAATATGATAAAAATAAGTCAACAAGGAATTTCCAATGTTCCAACTATGAACAAAAACAATAAAATTCTAACATCGCATAGAGACTGAGCTATGTTTGATAAAGGAATAATGCCAATAATAAAATTCTACTCTTCATCCCAGCGAAAGGTATTGAGAAAATATTTGACGTATTCACAGAGGAAGGGCAAACCATAGAATGTCATCCGAACTCATAAAGGAAAAAATTGACGGTAACTCTTTATACTGTTTGAAATGTTTATTTAAAATACATTTTATAAATAAAATGAACTTTGCCGTGGTATAATATTATAAATAAATTATACGACAATTGCTAAAACTTTTTCCAATTAAATTCGAGTTATAGTTTTTAAAAGAACAGTAATAATAATAGTAATAATATTTATTGCACCATATAAATCAGTATACAATTTTAATAATTTTAACAAAGGTTAAAATATTAGGGCAAAAGGCAGTGGCCCAGCATAACCTGACACGGAATAAGTATCCCGTACATTGCTTATTTTCAGCTGCAACTTGCCTGACCCAGTAACCGGTTACATCGTATTTCATTTCATATTTTAAATGAACGTATAATTTTACAACAGTTATTCTAATAATAAAAAGATAAGAATAAAAAGTTCGAAAACTGATATAAACGAAAAACTTAGCAATAGTTCAGTATATTGAAAACGTTCATACAATTCCTAATAATAATATTATTATTGCAAAAAGTTTGTTCATCTGGTTTATCTGTAGGTTCGTCTTTCCCCGGGCTATCGCTTAAACTAAAACTAAAGCTACAGTAATAAAATAATAAGGCTACTATATACTTTGATCTATATTTATCAAAGGGTATAATAGCTAAAGTGTTTGGGTATAGGAACTTTAAAAAGAATGATCTAAAATAAAAATAAAACAAAATTAAAACAAGAAAAGTCACGGGATAAACCTTGCAGCTAGAAAGGTGCTTAGTGGTGAATGTGGCACGTAGACAGATAAAACATTTCTTTTGCTCACTACAGTCGTGTGTAAATATTTGACGAGAATTTCGAGGGCGTCACCTCTGATGAAAATCAAGACAGCAATTCAGTTGACAAATATGTTCATTTGAACGTGCTAAGGTGGTAAACTTCGTTTTTTTTTATGTACTAGACTGACAAACGAGCAAGCGGTTCACCTGATGGTATGCGATTACCGCCGCCCATGGACATTTGCAAAATTACTGAACTTGCAAATGCGTTGCCAGCCTTTAAGGGGGTAAATTTTAAGAG
>DWHO01001757.1:0-14609 GCA_018247575.1 Eurytides lysithous rurik | reverse complement strand
CGTCATCACACGCCTACTCGCTTCCTCACGCTGCTGTGAAGATAGTGACGTTGGGGGCTTCTCGCTCTGGCACTGACCCGGCTCGTTGACGTGACCGGCGCTGATAACCGGTGCACTCGCAATTTGAATTTGTTGCGTTCTTAACTGGTCGGCTTGAACGTAATCTTATTTATACTCCAAACCGCGAACCATTTCAATTAAGGAGTTTATTTTTAATTCCAACGGTAGAACTATTCCTTGGAACATTTTTAATAGATCACTTGTAGTTGATTTATCCATTTTAACACTTTTCCGTCCACGCACATACAATCATCTCCGTTTTTCTTTTTAACCAGGATGATCGGACTTGAGTAGGGAGACCTACTCTCTCTAACAATATTATTTTCAACTAATTCGGCGATTATTTCTTTAACCTTTTCGCGTTCAACTGGGCTTAACCTATACGGCCTCCGCTCAACATATTTGTTCGAATTTTTTAAGCGTATTCCTAACTCGCCCGTGTTAACCCAAGATTTTGCATAACCGCGAGCTAAAAATATTGGAGTATTTGTTTAATAATATTAATAAGAGTTTAATTTCAGATTCCTCTTTTAAGTCATGATTAATAGTATCGAATAAAGAACTACTAGTGCTCATGCACATAACACAGGATTGAGAACACAATTTCGCGCTGTTTTAGGTTTGAAGCAAATTAGAACCGACCAAAACGTCCGATGTCATTTCATAGTCGGACAAGACATGAAACAAAATTTCAACGTTAAAATTGTTTATATCGCAAATTGCTATTAATGTACTTATCGGGATAACCGGGAAAGGACCTATTCCGCGTAAGTAATTAACCACTTGATTTCTGCGTCCCGGCAATTAGTTAGTTACAGATTCTCGCATAACCGAACATTCGGCGCCACTATCAAACACGGCATTTATTATTTTATCCCCAACTCTAATACGCATAGTATTCAATTTTGAATTTTTGTTGGAAATTGAATTTACATTAAAGGTTATCTGCTTTTCGCGACGGTAACACGTATCAAAGGTATGGCCCTATTTCGAACAAAATTTACAAATTTTGTCATTACGTTTTGTAGACTGAGTGGATGACTGTGTAGGACGATTATTGAGTAAACGTTTATGTGAAGGTAGATTTACAGTATGCTGATTTGTACGTTTAGTTCGTATAGAAGAAGCAACAGAAATTAATTCAGGCACTGAAGTGGCTCTGGCATTTATTAACTCGATTCTAAGGCGTTCATCACTTATTGTCCCAATAACAGCTTCCACAGCACAGATATCATTCAATTTGTCTTTTATCACACGTCTGCACAAAATCCATGACTGCGTAAGAAATTTTGCTATATGAGCACATCGCGAGAGTAGCGGTTCTCTGGCTCGAAAGTAGTTATAATAATTTACCGCAACTCTTCCCACGTGGACGTGGTAACAAGCCAATTGTCGGCCCATATCTTAGCACGATATTTCAGTAAGTACCTTTCATACGAATATCGTAGTCACTAAGCGAATAACTTGTTTTAGCCGTAGAGATGTGATTACACCACTCCTGTACTCCAACGTCACCATCAGGGTCGTAACATGGTAGGAATATGTCAGTTATTCTAACCCTATCACAAGATTGCTGTTGTAGCAATTTATCACTCATATTTTTCATCACCGTCATCATATGCGAGAAAAATTCAGGGATACGTTACCAGACATCGTAATACATATGATCCGTGGATGCATCAGCTGTTGAGGCTGTTTGGTTCTGGTCACCGGGTCGAAGGTCCAATGAAATTGTAACTCCGGATCTATCTTCAGACTCTCTTGATGCGTTTTCATTTTGATCGTGTTCAATGGGTGCACTCATAACGTTAGCTAGCTGGTACTGTCAGGATCTGAAACATATAGATGTACAGGGCAGTAAAGGGATCGCAGGAGCGATCCCACTTCTGATGTCGAATACAAGATAAATTGAGTTTAAATTATCGCATTTATATGCGATAATTTACCGAGATGAAATTAATAAATTCTATCTAGAAAAATAAAGCGAAACGATTAAAATAAGTAGATGTAAAATGTACTGAATTTATATTTATTAATTCAATTATTTATAAGCTTCATTACGATATTTATTTAAAGTCATTTGAAATTACAAATCAGAAGTAGGTATTAGAAAATAAATCACGTTTTACGGTTTGCTCAGCATTTGTTTTATTACTTATGAAAATAAGTTATTCACTATGTTTTACAAACAAATCTTTGTTACAAAACTCCAATTATTTCTTAAGCAGAATCACTTTTATTATAAAATTAAACAAACGGACAGAAGTTCCACTTGCTATCTATTCAGCTCGGGGCTCTTACAAGAATTTAGCTCTATTCATCCAAGCACTCACCGACTTGCCTCCACACCGGAAAAGAGTTTTCTTAATGTGATAGGTGGCGTGACAAGCGCTTGGATGGTAAATTACAACAACAATTCTTAGGTATTTGCGATTGAAATAATTAAAAAAAAACAACATAAAAAGCAAATAAAGCATAGTAGAAAATTATTTGAACTTACTTTTAAATTCACCATATTCGGTGATCACAATAATGCATTAATAAACTGATTACACAATGACCATATTTGTTGTATTGGTTTTTTATAGTATTTTTTTACCAATTAATATTAACGCTAAAATATTAATTTCAAAATTAACTAAATAAAATTACCGCCATAGTGGAAAATAAGAAATAATTAGTGCCATTACTATAAGCAATTTAAATTTATAGTAATCATTGATCTAAATCACGATTTATAATTATAAGTAATATTGAATCATGAAATAATCATGTAAATATATTGTTTCAATTTATTCATTAAAACAAATATTCAATTGAGCATCATCGCGGCGACATATGTATATATTCCGAATTAGCTCTTCGAGTTGTACTATTGCTAATTGGTGTTTTTATTCCGCTAATTATTTAATAATATTGCGGTAAATATTGTGGAAAAGTATTGATAGTGACACTGGAAATTTACCCTTAATAAAGTGCGAAAGTGCAGTGTTTGAATTGGAGCCTGTCATTGTTGATTGACGTTTGTTGATCAAGTGATACTTGTCAAAAGTGTCATGCGTCGCTCAAGCTTGGTGTTGCCAGTGCATAGACATAGTTGCATAGCTTAGAAAAAATAAATATGTATTGGAACAATTTATATTCCAATATTTTCTGGACTTGTAATTTTAACGCACTTGATACACGAACACACGCCTAGGACTTAGTCCACGATGGAGGAAGATGAAAATGGTCGGCACAGAAGGCTCATTAGAGAAGAATTCGCGAGGCGGTCGGAGGAGCTGGCGCGAAAGCAGGAGGAGCTCGAGGCATTAATGGAGCTGGGAGCAACCGAAGGGTCCCGCGGTACTCTTCTACCCGGCGGACGAGACAAGGCAGACGTCCGAGGATGCAAAGGCGGCCTAAATCAAAGTGGTCCAGCCGGGTCCTCAGGGCATCCAGGTCCAGAGATCAGAAAAGTAGGGAACTCCGACGTTGTGGTGCGCACTGCGTCCGCCTCTGCACCGGCTGCAAAGCTAAAGGAGGCGGCACCGCCCACCCTGAAGGAGCTATGTCTCCTGCGGGGAAGGGCGAGAAAGCTTCTGGTTGCAATCCGCAACCTGAGAAGCGACCCGAAGGCCTCTTGGAGGACCTTTATCGCATCAATATTATCTTCTGCTATGAGGGACAAATTCGTGGGCCTCGGACGGGTGTACATCGGCTGGGATGAGGCAGAGGTATGCGACTACTTGCGTGTCACGTGCTGCACCAAATGTCAGCAGTAAGGCCACCCGGAAAAATAATGCAGTGCGACCGCGTCCATCTGTGCCAAATGCGGGGAGCTGGAAAACAGCAGCGGGGAGTGTAAATCCACGGAAAGTTGTTGTGACATCTGCAAAAGGTTCAGGCACAAGGAAGCAACCGCAGCCGTGGATTGCCCAGCGTGCCAGTTCGCAGAGCAGCAGGCGGTTAACATGACCAACAATGACTAAGCACGCCAGGGTAACTTAACTTGCAGGGTTCCGCAGCAGCAACCACCGAGCTGCCAGTAATAGCCGGAGAACTGGGGTTGGACTTAGTGCTCGTCCAGGAGCATTACAGTCATACCTGGATCATTGAGCATGGTCCTAACTCCAAAGCCGGCAACTGCCAATGAACCCGAATGCAACATTTACTACATTCCTACGACACCTCAGTAATGAACACTGTGCAGTAGCGCATGTCCGGGACAACAGTTATTATATCGCAACGTTATACTGTCAGTACAGTCACGATATCTCCCGCCACCTGCAGCATCTCTCATGCGTGATGGATAAACTCTCTGGGTCGCAACTGCTCATCGAAATGAACAGCATAGCCCACTTACCTTTCTGGTTCTGCGGACGAAAAGAGTACACAGGACGCGGATACTACATCGAATACCGCAGAATGCAAATGGAAGGATTTATCTTGGCGGCCGGAACATGGCGATACATAATGCGGAAGGGCAAGCGCCGAAATTCTGTACCGCTAACGGGTTGATTGGTAATTGAAATGGGTTTCGGTGCATTCTGCATGCCCTCATGGATAGGCTCAATCTGTCATGGCCAGCCAATGCACTATGCGAACAATACAGTAACATACTTGTTAGAATCGCGGAAGACGTGCTTGGCACCGGCGAAAAGAAAGGAAACCAAGGATCTGATGGTGGACCCCGGAATAGGACCGCATGTGATTTGACGTATACAGAGAACGTCGCACCTGGTAAGCATCTAGAAGGGATGGGGGCGAATCGGAGCGATCACACCGGGACAAACTACGCATAAGCCGAATCAGATATAAGAGGGCGATGAAGGAAACCGAATTAGCCTATTTCAGATCCGTAGCTGAATCTGAGAATGGTATGCATTACCAAATTCAGCTCTTGGGGTTTTGCATTCCGCACAGCCTGTGGACGGATCCGACCACCGGCGAACGTTATGAACGGTATGGAGCTCTTAGGAGGATACACCCAGTCCACCGGGGACACCATGACCGGCCTTCTCTACGCACTGTGCCCAGATGACGACATCACAAAGGACTCGGTATACCACTGGAAGGTTCGACTCGCGGCTGCGTGCTCCTCCACGACTGAAGTGGACGCTGTTCCGCCAGATAAGGGGACAGTAGGTTTGATAATCCTTAATCTGCCTAATAGCGCACCTGGGACCAATGGTATCACATCGAAGATTGTGAAGCAAGCCTGGAAGAGCACAGGAGACGAAATCTGGCACATGATTAAGGCGTGCATTATCGAAGGGGTCTTTCCGGATTTGTGGAAATACGGAAAGCTCTTCGTACTGTCCAAAGGAAACGACAAGCCTCTCACAGACCCGAAGGCCTTTCGCCTATCACTCTGCTGCTGATATTGAGTAAGGTCCCAGAAAGAGTGATCGCTTGCGCTACCCGTCTGTACCGCAGAATCTCAAACGCCCAGCATGGATTCACCAGAGGGCGATCTACTGTCACCGCTCTGAATACCATTTTTTTTAAATGGATTAGGAGCAACGAGCAAGCGGCTAACGCAAGCGATCACCGCCGCCCATGGACACTCGCAACATCAGAAGACTTGCAAATGCGTTACCGGTAGGAATAAGCTCTCTTCTTGAAAGACCCTAAGTCGTATCGGTCTGGAAATACCGTTGATGCTAACTGATTCCACAATTTTGCGGTGCGTGGCAGGAAGCTACGTGAAAACCGCAAGGTAGTGAAATGCCAACCATCCAGGTGGTGTGGATGGTATTCTGTTGTTTACCATTTCTTCGGTTAAGGATATTCTTGCGAGAAATATTTATAGTTGATTTTCTTGGATATACCGGGGCCTTCGACAACGCATGGTGGTCAATGATCCTGCTCAAGGCCAAGCAATCGGGTATACCCGGTAACATATACAAGACTTTAGTCAGTTGCTTTAGCAACCGTAAAGTGGGATTATTCGCCGGAGACCGTGTGATGTGGAAGGTATCCACGATGGGCTGTCTACAGGGATCGGTTCTCGGTCCGACTCTCTGGAACCTCGTCGTTGATGACCTCCTCAAGGTGCCGAAGCCCGGAGGGGTTAGCATGGTGACCTACGCCGACGATGTGACCATCGTGATTGAGTCCGAATCGCGCGTGGCTATTGAGCGAAAGGCGGCCACTAACTTGACCGCAGTTACGGAGTGGGGAAATCGTAATAGACTTGGCTTTCTCTGCCGGAGAGTCGTTAACAATATACTACAAAGGTAAGCTGAAAGAAAGAATGCTGTCGACTATCATCAAGACGGGTGGCGGATCGATCACTAGTGTGTCACGAGCTTGTGTCCTTGGTGTGATACTGGATGACGCAGGATCCTACGTACAGCATGCGTCATACATTGGCGAGAGAGCGTGCGTGGGCCTCGGGAAGATGTCACGCTTGTCCGCATCGACCTGGGACGTGAGGTACAATGCCCTTAGAGTCGGGATCTATGTGGCTACGGTTACCTACACTGCTGCCGTATGGTACCAACGCTCTTCCACATATGCAGTTAATTGTGACACATTACAAAGTAATATTAAATTCAATAACAACCTTTTTTTCTTTAACTATGTTTCATCAGATGGCATTATTAAAACTTTCAAGACCCTGACCGGTAATCTTTGGGGTATGTCAGTTAAATTATTAAATAGTGTCATAAACGACATTGCTCCACAACTATCTTACATTTTTAACAGATGTATTGATGCAGGTGTATTCTCAAATCTGATGAAGCACAGCAGAGTGGTCCCCTTATACAAAAGTGGCGATAGACTTGAGCCTGGCAACTTTAGACCTATCTCTGTTCTACTGTCCATGCGCAAGGTTTTCGAAAAGATAATCTTAAAGCAGTAAACAGTTTGTCTATAGAAATGACATCATACATAGTGAGCAGTATGGTTTTACCAAAGGTAAATCAACGGCGGATGCGGGTGCTAGGCTGCTCAAGCATATTTAAGACGCATAGGAGAAATCGCAAAATGCTATCGGGGTATTTTGCGATTTGTCTAAAGCCTTTGATTGTGTAGACCATCAAACCTTGCTGCTAAAATTCGATTACTATGGAATACGCGGCGCTTGATCTTATTGCCTCTTACTTAACTCAGAGAGTCCACTAGTAAGTGTGTTACTTTAATTGCTATACTGACTGTTTCGGACAAATATTATTTATAATTAGTGTATATTCAATGTTACAATTAGTACCGTGGGCAAACATTTAGTATTAAGTACGCCTATTAACATTAAGTAAGGCAATACGCGAACACGCGCCCTAGAACTTATAGGTTAAGTGGACACGTGATGTGCTTATTGCGAGTACTTGAGGGTACAGTATAAAAACCATATTCCTAACTACCCACCATTGTGTCAAATTTTTTTCAGCAAACCCACAGCTGTCAGTTGAGCCTGACGTACGGCTGTCAACTGTCATCTGTCACTTGTCACACGCTGACATTGACATCTGTCAGTGGCAGTGACAGGTGCGTTCCGTTTCTTGTACGGGCCGCCTATCTTTAGACTGGTGACATGACGGATGATGATGAGGGCGGTCGGCACAGGCGGCTGATTAGAGTTCTCCCGGCGATCAGAGGAGCTGGCTCGGAAGCAGGAGGAGCTAGATGCGTTATTGGAACTGGGTGCTGAGGCTGGCTTCACACCACGTGCCTCCTTGGCAAGGACACCTCCAGACTCCCCGGCAATTATGACCATGCCACCAACTGTGGCAGGGCCTTCGAAACGGCCACTCACGTCGCCCGAGGACGTGCAGGAGGCCGTAAGAAGGCGCACGCAGCTTAACAAGATGTCTGGGGTGCCACCTATTGGTGGTATACTAAGCTCTTCACAGGTAACCCCAAAGACCGGAGCCACTGTCGACCTCACTGGCTCTCAACCTGTATGGAGACCTGCTGACGGCTATAGTGGACTGGCGTCAATGAACAAAGTTGAATTATTGGATGCTGTTCACACTGCTGTGAGAGGGATAGCCGCGGTGGCCAATGCAGCTAACAAACTGAACATGGCTGACAAGGGCTCTATTTCGGGGCACAGCCAGGATATTCTGGCGGTCGTATCGACGCTGGAACTGAGACTGGCTGACGCGGAGCACCAAGTAACCGCGCTTAAATTAAAGTGCGCAACAATGGAGTTAGAAGCAGCGAATCCGCGTATAACCGGACAACATCCCGAAAAAGTGATGGCGTCGCAGGATAGCTATGCGGCCCGGCTTAAATTACCGAAGGGCAAATCGGAGTTCACCCCGATCCCCGCTCCCATGGGGCCGGTACTAGCATTCTACCCAGCCTGTGACAAATTGAAATCTGCTGAGGATACAAAGACAGAGCTCAAGAAGGCGATCCAACCAACACACATGGAGGTGCAAGTAGAAAGGATGCGCAAGGAGGGTAACACAGGAGTAGCAGTACAAACTACCACCAAAGAAGCTGCCGAGTAACCAACCAACGATTTGCGCGTGGCAATCGGCTGCTTGTCTGAATCTTCGTCGGTGTCCATGAAACTTTTGTTCGGGTAACTGGCAACCCTACCGTTCTGTGAAATGGAACGTACGTGTTGATAGCTGTCACTGTCACTGTCACGATTGACAGGTGTCAATTAACGTCAACCTCAACTAACAGCCGATACTGTTGACAGGTGAGGGTACGCTAGAAAAATTTTCACTGTTGGGTGTGTTTAAAATGTTTTAATGATGAGTACCCTCGCACCACACTAAGTTGGGAACACGTGGCTGCTTAACCTAACCTCGTAGCGCGTGTTCGCGTATTAACATAGGAAATAGTCAAATTAGGAAAACTCACCCTTGGTCCTTAGGTTGCCTACAACAACACACAGTTATTTCTTATGTCTATTATCTATTTCTACGGCTAATGGCTAATTAGTTTAGATTTAAAATTTTCTGAACTTAACTAATCACTGTCCCACTTACAGTTATTAAACTAAAAGTCACTTAAATTTACCACTGTCCCACTTGCAGTTAAAATTAAATAAACTAAGAATAGACTAAAGTAAGAATAATTAACACACAGAGCACGGTAACGTACGTTCATACAGTACTGTGGAAATTTCCGTACACTGTCGCTCGGAGCGCGCTCTGACGTACGTGCGTTCGCCACGGCGGTCGGTGAGCGAGGAGCGAGCGAGGAGTAGGAGAACAACCCACCACCTCCCATGGCCCCACCAACCTCGCGGTTATATGGGCCGAATCACGGGAGAGTGCGATGGTCTGGCCTCAAGGCTCCACGCGCACTTTCTTGACTCCCTACAAATTCTTTATTCTGTATCCTTGTCCCTTGATGCAACTCTCCCCCCTAGGGGGCTTGACAGTACATTAACGCACTCGCTCGTGCCGAGCGTCACTGTACGCGCCGCTAACTGCTCCGCGAGCGCTCTCCTTCGGTGCCGTTCGTAGGCAAACCTTTTCAGTGCCTGGAAGTTTTCAGCCGAGGCAACGAGGTCACAGTAGTAAGCCGGTCCAGGTCCCGAGCAGATTACCTCGTTCATTAGCCTGTCTCGCAAATCCTTGTAAAGCGGACACCACCATAGCACATGGTGCCGATCCTCCAATCCCAGTCCACAGTCACACATACCATTCAGACATAATCGCATCTTGTGCAGACGCTTACGGAAGCAACCGTGGCCCGTTAGTATCTGCGAAGTTACGTAGTCGGGGACGACCCAGGTAGCACTGAGTCGTCCAGCCACCTCCGGAAAGAACTGACGGAGATCACTGCCTTTCGTTTCCCTCTTCCATCTATCCTCCCATTTCTCAAGCACCTCCAACTATATGCCTTTTTTTCGCCTGCTCGACTCCGGTCCCGGTAAGTTTCCGCATTCACTCAGTCTTCTTCCAGCCCATTCAACCTCCAGGTCAGCCGGCAACACCCCCGCGAGCACGGGTAGCGCTGGTGTGCTAACTGACCTATAGGCCTTTGTTAGCAGCACCAGCGGCCCCCATTGTCCCCTCAAGAGGGTCGCGAGAACCGTATACGCACTGACACGCTCCCACCAGCAGGCCGCTGCGTAAGTTAGTGTAGCCACGAAGGTCCCAGCATATATCACCCGGAGCGCGGGGTATCTGATTCCCCAAGACGTTGTCGATACTCGCGCCATTTTGCCGAAACAGTTTGCCGCGCGTAGGCTTATATATTTGGCATGTTCACAGAATGACAGGGTCGCATCTATTTGCACGCCGAGGAATATTGCAGACGTCACCGATCTGATCGATGTCCCTGCCATCCTTATTACAGGAGGCCTCTGGAAACCACCCTTCAGTGTCATACTGTATGACTTGCCGGGCGAAAACCCTAAACGGTTCCGCTTACTCTCACTTACTTACTTACACTCAGCGATCCTATCCAGAGTATCCTGAGAGACTTTTTCTATCTGGATACGGAAGTTTGCTTCGATAAGAACCGTGACATCGTCGGCGTAGGCAACCATTTGCACCCCGCTGGCCAGTGGAAGTCGGAACAGGTCGTCCATTAGTAAGTTCCATAGGGCAGGCCCGAGGACCGAGCCTTGCGGGCATCCCATTGTGGGTACTTTACGGCAAACTAAATCCCCAATATGCAACCCTACATGTCGTCCAATGAAATAGCTCGACAACATCCGGTAGATGTTCGGTGGACAATTCCCGCGTTTAGCCTTAAGCAGAATCATTGGCCACCAAGCATTATCAAACGCTCCGGATATGTCGAGGCTCACTACCTGTACATACTTGCACGTGAAGCGACGTCGAGTATCGTTTTTAGGGCAGTAACGGTTGAGCGACCCCTCCTAAAGCCGTGCTGACTCTCCGAGATGCCACCGAATACCCCAGGGGCACTTGCAATCATCGCGCGTTCTAAGATCTTACCAAGGATCGGTAGGAGCGTAATTGGGCGATACGCCTTTGGGTCAGAGAGTGCCTTACTATTATTCTTGGGGAGAATTACGACTCTACCCTCCTTCCATACATCCGGGAACACTCCTTCGATCAGACATCGTGCATAAACCATGTAGAACTCCGCAGCAGCTACGGCCCAAACATGCTTAACCATGCATGCCGTCACCCCATCAGCTCCCGGGGAGGTGTTAGGGAGCTTCTTAATAATGTCTCCTAACGCGCCGCGTGATAGGGGCGGCGCATCGCGCCCGCTCGGTGTAAAGGAGGCCACGACCCGAACCTGTTTATGATAGGGATCGTCCCGAGACCAGTCGTCATCGGGGAACAGGGCTGCCATAAGGGCTTCCGCGGCCTCCTCCACACTCTCCGCGTGGCTATTGGCATATACGATGCCATTTAGGACGTTGGCAGGTGGATGGACTCTGCCGTTGGCAACCTTGTAGGCCTGACCCCAGAGGTCAGTGTTGCCACTCTCAGCCACGCGTTGGAAGTGGTCGCTTTGCGCCTCCTCCATCATCGCTCTATATTCCCGGCGAGCTGCCCGGAATGCAATACCTGCCATAACCTCGCGCAGTCCGCCATTCTTCTTAGTTTTTTGCCATGCTGACCTGAGTTTAAGCGTCTTCTTACGCGCCTTATCTAGTTTACCATTCCACCATTCGTAGCCCCCATCATTCCTTTCACGCTTGACGCCCAAACACCCGTAAGCAGTACGCACAATCATATCAGAAAAGTCCCTGGCTAATTCTGATGGTGGTTTGTAACCATTCAGGTATCCCATTCTTGAGTGGACCTCTGCACGAAAACCGTCCCAGCTCACCCCGCTCTCCCGAAACCTCGGCAGTGAGGATACTGTAGCTGGGGCCTGTTTAGTCGGCTTTCGTTTAATTTTGTAAGTAATCAGTCGGTGGTCGCTGGATGATGCGGATTCGTGCACGCGCCATCCCTCCAGGCTTAGCGCCCTTGTGGAGAGAGTTAAGTCTATATTTGACTCCCCCATTGGGCCCGAGAAGGTGGACGGCTGGTCACTAGCGTTCCAGATTACAAGTCCACGAGAATGAATGAGGTCCTCCACGCATTCCCGCCTACGTTCCACTTTGTGTCCCCGCCCAGTGTAATGCCGGGGGGCGCTGAACCACATGGGCGAGTGAGCGTTCATGTCCCCGGCCACAAGAATTTTCCTCCCGTGCAGGGTGTCGAGGACCCGGTCTACTGCGCTAATGTATGGGTCAATGTCATCACTATACTGGCAGTAGACCGAGACCACGATTAGTTCCAATTCGGGGCCAGCCCACACCGAGGCCACCATGCAGTGGCTGCTGGATAAATGGTGTAGAGCGACGACACTGATCCTAGGATTTCCAATATATATCCCCGCCATTGCCTGCTCCCCGCATTGTAACAGTGGCAGCCTGGCGTCTGCGTATTGTTCTTGTACCAAGATGATGTCAAGCGCCATGTCGTGGGCCATTGCTGGCAGCTCGCTGGTGGCCAGCTTAGAGCCCCCCAGATTGATTTGCCCTACTGTGAATGTGGCGAGGAGTTGGTGCCGTAGTTCGTCATTGCCAGCTGCCTCCTCTCGGCGAAGATGCGAGCCGGGCATTCCCGTGAGGCCGTGGAGTGTGAGTCGGCCGGCTTTCCAAATCTTTTACACGTAGCACAACATTTATGCTCCGACTTGCAATCGGGCTTTCGGTGTCCGGCTTCGCCGCATCCTCCACATATCGTTTCTGACACCCGGCAGTAGCGTTCCGGGTGCCCATATTGCTGGCAGCGGTTACAGCATGTGACCGAGATATGGTCACACACCTCGACCACCTGCCAGCCCAGGTACACTCTGCCCTTCTCAATTAGTGCCTGTCTGAGCGCGGGAGAACACTCAATGATCATAGTTGTGGCCCCTCTGAGACCCCGCTTCTTATATATTTTAGCTTCCTTTTTTAATTTGTCCTTGGTCCAGCTCGTGTCTTTCAGATTTTGCTCCACCAGTGCCTCAATGAGGTCGTCATCACTTAAGTCGCCGTCCAGGTTACGGAGGCTGACCTGTGGCGGCTTAGTCCGGGGCGTTTCCACGCGCAGTGTTGGTGGCGTCGCGTTCTTTAGCTTCTCAGCTGCTTCCTTAGTAGTGGTTTGTACTACCACTCCCGCATTTCCCACCTTGCGAACCCGTTCGACTTGCACCTCCATTTGTGTTGGATGGATGGCCTTTTTTAGTTCAGCCTTGGTGTCCTCGGCGGTCTTTAGTCTATCGCAGGCCGGGTAGAACGCCAGTACCGGTCCCATGGGAGCGGGGATTGGAGTCACCTCCGATTTTCCCTTGTGCAACTTAAGCCTTGCCGCATAACTATCTTGTGGCACCGTCGGGTTTTCTGGATGCTGTATAGTACGTGGATTTGCCGCTTGCAGTTCCAGTGTTGTACACTTTAGCTTGAGCGCCGTTATTTGATGCTCCGCGTCTGCCAGCCTTAGCTCCAGCGTCGACACAACGGCCAGGATGTCCTGACTGTGCCCCGAGATGGAGCCCTTGTCTGCCATGTTTAATTTGTTGGCCCCATTGGCCACCCCAGCTATCCCTTTCACAGCGCTGTGAACCACGTCCAACAGTTGGACTTTGTCTAATGACGCAAGTCCACCAGCGCCGTCAGCGGGTCTCCACACCGGTTGCGAGCCGGTGAGGTCAACGGTGGCTCCGGTCTTAGGGGTCGTTTGTGGGGCGCTGAGTATGCCACCAATAGGTGGCACCCCAGGCATCCTGTTAAGCTGAAGGCGCCTTTTTACAGCCTCCTGCACGTCCTCTGGTGACGTTAGTGGCCGTTTCGAGGGCCCCGCCATTGTTGGTGGCAGCGTCATGGTTGCCGGGGAGTCCGGAGGTGTCCGTGCCAGGGAGGCACGCGGTGTAAAACCTGCCTCAGCACCTAGTTCTAGCAGCGCATCTAATTCTTCCTGTTTCCGGGCCAGCTCCTCTGATCTCCGGGAGAACTCGTCTCTGATCAACCGCCTATGCCGACCACCCTCATCATCGTCGGCCATGTCACCAGTCGCTAAACGCTACTGCGTGTCCACTAACAAGAAATGGAACGCACCCGTCAGACACCACTGACAGATGTCAATGTCAGTGTGTGACAGGTGACAGTTGACAGATGACAGTTGACAGAAGATACTGGGGGTATGTTAACAAAAAACCAACCAAATCGGTGGGTGGTTTGGAAATAAAGGTTCTTATTGTACCCCACACAATTTCGATAATTTAGCACGTGTCCTCCTAACCTATATGTACTAGGGCACGTGTTCACGTATTGCCTCACTTAAAATGTTAATCGCAGCGAGAAAATAACATCAGCTGCGATTATTTGATTAAACAATTTCTTGCTAGTAATAAGGTACTTACCACTAAATGTCTGGAGGAATGGATATACACTATAATATAACTAAATATACATTAAATAAATTACAATAATCCAAGACAGTCACTATAGCTAAATAAACTTATAATTTTAACCTCTAAAACTAATTAACCTAATTATCGCTAAATTGTCACACACTGTCCCACTAATACTTATAGAAAATTAAAAGATGATAGTTCACAAACAGGTAATGGAAATTTCCATAAAGAGTCGCTCGGAGCACGCTAGGTGTACGTCCGTTCGCCACGGCAGT
>DWHO01001756.1:0-14615 GCA_018247575.1 Eurytides lysithous rurik | reverse complement strand
GTAGAGAGGGAATTGAGAGAGGGAGGGAGGGAGGGCTGGAGTTGAGAGGGATGGGCCACCGGCCACCTCACTCACCGGACGAAACGCGCACAAACACTTCCATTTTACGCCGATTTTCTGTGAGGTCGTGGTACTGACCCGGTTCGAACCGGCCCATTCAGCAGCGGGGGCAGCTGCGTGGCACTACCACCGTATAATCTGTTATTGCTTATATCACTTAATATTAAATGATATAAGAAATATGTTAAATGCTATCACAATACGATGGCGGGGATCTCATCTCGGGTTCCATATTAGATTTTTCTGAGATATAATTTGATATTTAAAAAAATTAGATAATATAATCTAATTTTTGCAATGGACGAGAAATATAGTTTAAGAATAAGATGAATGGTCGTAAAACTATTAGAATTACGTACATAATGTATTTAATATAATATATAAATCATAGCTTTCAAATGTATTTTTTCCCTATCTCATCTTTTTAATGTGCACTTTTCGTAGCAGTAATTTTTATAATAAGATGTTTTCTTTTCCAAGTTTTTAAATAGTGTCTAAAAACTGACCAGTTTTAAAACCGAAGTAATTTTTTTAAACAGGCATGACTATTTATTTATATTTATTTTTTCATAATCGCGATGACTAGGAGGCGGACAAATAGCAGATTTAACGCTTTGAGGTATACACCCAGTCAACACAGCCCGGAATCTGGTCCTAAAACTTGTAGTACGTTTTTGAGTGCCTCTCAGTTGTGATGAAACAAAAAAGGGGAAGACAGGAACTGGTTTAAACACAAAATTTATCCTTGAACCCCGATTGCGCGAGTTTTTTGTATATTCTTGCCCGTTTTCCCATTTGTAAAATCAGTGTATAAAATAAAAATACTACAAAAATATATGTATATTATAAATATATGTTGTAATAATATATATTTATAATATACATATATTTTATACTTACATCCTATCATATTATCTTGAGTGCAAGTTCGATACTAAAATTTGAGAACTTGTGAAAAATTTTCAAATTTAACTCTATTAACATAAATATAATAAATTTAACCTAATCACAATTATTTCGTGTCAAAATCTTGACAAAATCTTGAACGAAATAAATTTTACATATTATTTCACGAATTTACACATGCCGTTTGATATTACTATTGTAATAAATTTACAATATATTAAAATTACATTTTCTAAAAATATATTAACAGTTACATCATCATTCTTTAAACGTTATATTTCATAAATGTCAACAAAATGTAAATGACAACACCGAATCATTTAAATTTTTTATTATATAATTTTTACAAATCATTTTCTGTAACAACTTGAAACGTGTCGAGAGTTGTGTCTTAATCAATATTCTTAATTTCTTATCGGTGGACGATAATGTTTACATAAAACTGTGTAATTACATTCAAATATCGAATGACATTAGATAGACGTGACCTCATGGTATAAACGACGATCTTATCTCAAACGTCAACCCCATCTATATCATTCTTACACAGTCGCGTGACGATACAAATTTACAATAATAATTCCACTCGCTTTTTTTAATAAAAACTCCACTAGTCATTTCTACGACGAGAGTATTCCCAACAGAGATCTCTCAATTTTTTCGTGACCTGTCTGCACACGCACACCTTTTGAAGTGTGTGCAAAATTAAAAGTTAAAAAAAAAAGTTATGCGCCAATTAAAAAAGAGCATACTATCAACAAAAAAAGATACTACAGCCAATAGTATTAATATTCACAAGTACAGTTTGTGGTTTATCTAACTCTAAAACTTCATTTGATTCAATATATTTTTAATTTTTATATGAATTTGTTATGTAGGTAAATTTATTTTCTGCATGAAAAAAAAACTTGTGCGCGCAGCTTAAAACAAAAACTGATTCCCAAACCTATACTATAATCTTCAAGCTTTAAATGCAACACATACATTACTATGCAAAAAGCCTTTAAGCTATAAAATTATGAGCAAACACATGATTGGAACCAAAGAATTTTGCCTTAAACGCTCTAAAGACACTTGCCCTTTTAAAAGGTGCGGAATCTTTTCTCACCAACCGGCCAATCATAAAAAGTTTCACTTTTCTTTTCTAGTTACTTCTTTTTTTGAAAAAAAAAACATTTTCATTAAAATCAGTGTCTTACAAGTTAGTAAGAATGTCTTAACAATAGATTTACCGGCATTGATTATACACCTATTTTTACTGAACTGAGCCAATTTGACTCATACAACAAAACAAAAAATTTTAAATTAGTTTATTATTAAGTTTTAAATTAGTTTTTCGTTGAATTCCTATTCCCGAATAATTTATTTTTAAATTTGATCGTTGCGGGCTTTTATGGTAGTAACGCCACTGCCTACAATAGTAATGACTTGCGTCAATTTGTTTGTATTTTTTTTCCAGTATAGACTCCATGATGCTGGTGGACGAGGGCTTCAAGGTCGTGTCAGTGGACGCCTCCGACAAAATGTTGAAGCATGCGTTGAAAGCACGATGGGAGAAGAGAAGGGACCAGAGATACGACGAATGGGGTACGAATCTATATCATTGTATACGATAGTATAAAATTTGATGATGACGTGTTTAGTTATCACCAATAATGTTTATAACTGTTTCTTAACACTCGCTCTGGATTGTAATCTACCCAAAAATCAGGATAAACAATATTTAAATAATTCGAAATAAAGTTAGTGACTAGAGAGGGCGACACAATTATCAAAATTTATGCTGATTATTTTTTCTTTCTCCTGCCCTTATCCCACTAGGTGGGATCGGTACAACATGTATTTTTCTTCCATACTCCTCTATCAGCCGCCATCTTCTCATCACCTTTCACACTCATGTCTTTATTCACGCAATCCATCCACACTTTTCGGTCTTCCTCTACCTCTCACTCCATTCACATTCATTGTGCGCCCAAATATACATAGTTTATGCTGATTATTATATAAAAAAAAATATTTATTTTATTTCTATTTCAGCCATTTTCAGTGTCAGGGTTCCCTCTAATAAAAATTATATGGATTTGATATATTAATAATAATATCATTGGACATCTCACACATTGACATCTGATCCCAAACTAGGCAGATCCTGTACTATCTTAACCAGACAACTGATATACATACTTATATATTTTTTTAAAATACATACTAATATAGATAATTAACACCCAGACAGAACAAATACCTCGCCCAAATGTTTTATACTGGGTGGGAATCGTACCTATGACCTTTGGCTTTACAGTTAGGTACACAAACCACTACACCAACGTGCCAGCCTATTTGCAGGTGCAATTTTATTTTTTCCAAGAAATACAAATTGTGCGCCCGAATATACAGAATTTTCATGTGGGCTATGTTTAAAACTTATGTGGGCAACACACAACTCAGAGGGAATACCGATGTGCATTTTATATTTTTTGTTAAAATTTCGGAACGCGCAATTAAAAAGTAAAAAAAGACAAACGGGCAATGCGACGCACTGATTGGCCGACAAGCTCATCTCTGATTGGTCGGAGGTCGCGCGCGTAAATTTTTCGCGCTCAAACTTTGGGGCGTTTAGAAATAAAATGTCGTAGTTTTTAACGCGCAATGCAGTTTCAGTTATGTAGTAAAACATGAAAACCAAAGAGTTTTGCGATTAAACATGCCAATCGGAGTGATAGCGATTAAGGATATTACAAGACCTTGTATCAGTCTTACAGTCGTAACTGCCGCATTAAAATGTACATTTATTGCGCCCTGTGTTTTTATTCTTACGGCACCTCACGTAGTGTACCTCTAGAATAAGTTATTTCCTCTATAATCCGATCTTACGGTAGGTCACGAATAAGACATTTCCATCACTTGACATTGAGATGTAAAATTGACGATTCATTAGTGCTTGTAAAGGCCTATTTGAATAAAAATATTTTGATTTGATCACAGTGATCGAGGAGGCCAGCTGGGAGACGTTGCCGCGTGACGTCGACTCGTTCCTGCCGGACACCAGGTTCGACGCCGTGATATGCTTGGGCAACTCGTTTGCCCATCTGCTGGACGAGTACGAAGACCAAAGGACGCAGAAGATGTGCCTGGAGAACTTCGCGAAGGTGCTCAAACCCGGCGGGCTGCTGTTCATCGACCACAGGAACTACGACGCCATGATCGACAGCGGCGCCACTCCTGGCCACTCGATTTACTACAACGTGAGTTTTTTTTCTTTTGTTATAAAGTAGGCTCACCTCACTGATGGTAAGTGATTACCGCCGCCCATAGACATTTGCAACATTACAGAAAGTGCAAATGCGTTGCCAGCCTTTAAGGGGGATATTTTCGAAAGAGAGTGGGATAGGAAGTGAGAGGAAGGGGCTACCAGCCACCTCACTCACCGGACTAAACGCGGAAGAAAAAACACTTCTACTTTACGTCGATTTTCTGTACGGTCCTGGTACTTATCCGGTTCGAGCCGGCCCATTCGACAGCGGGTGCAGCTGCGTGGCTCTACTACCGTAAACATTTTGTAAAAAGTTGTACTCGATTCCAGAGCAAATACCCAGTCGACATCAAGACCTCGGTGCTGGTGGTGCGCGGGAAACCGGAACTGGTCGCCCTCGACTACGTCATAGAGGCCACTGCTGATGGGGAAATTAGCGAAAGGAGGTAAGCTCAAATGGGCAGACAACTTCCCATATAATTATGTAAATTTCGTTAAAGGTTCGTCGGTCGTTCGATATCTCTTTAGTCACTTTATCTCTAAAGCTATTAGCTCTTCTTACTTCTCAAACCCTTCTTCTCTGACGACTACCTATTAGTTGTAAGATTATTTTGAAGCGTTCATCTAGTGTGGAAAGAACAAGTGGGAATGCAGTGGCACTCCCACTTGTTCTACTGGATAGCAGTAATCAGTGGCGGTACTACCATACAAGCCCAATGTATGGTAGTACCGCCACTGGCAATAATACGTGAATACTAACTGAAGAGCGAACTGAGTAGATTTTAACTCTTGCAGTTTACAATACTCTATTGCACCATTCGATCACTTTAAGTACACTTTACAAAAAAAAATATTAGAAAAAATGATAGTAGAGGGCCGTGATATTACCATTGTCAAAGTAGACGTTTTCACATTTATTTTAAGAACTTTATGTGAATAATAAACTTTATGCCCGTAACTTCATTCGCATACTTCTCGATTTCAATATGGTGCCGTTGTTTCTTTACGTTTCTTGCAGTTTTCCCAACCCATTGCTACTGTAAATTTTGCCCTCTATCTTCGCATCTGTATTTACAAAAATACTTATATTGGAATTTTCTTTATTATTTTATGACGTTTATTAGAATATCCTAAATTCTTATAGATATTATAGCTTAATTTTGTAAGCTACAGCTTAATAAGACTATATATTGACGCTGGAAAGCAAAAACGTAGTAAATGACACTTGTAGTAATTTTTTTTTATTACATTATTGAAATCAGTAAATTTAACCGCGTTGATTATATATATATGATCATTTATAATATTTTTATAATTCGTGGGTACTAAACTTTTCTAAATAACTATTTATTTATTTTTGACATGGCAACATAGTGACTGTGTGCTCTGTGGTAAGAATGTCGCGATTATAAGAGTTACTATTAAGTTTTGATTAGATAAAACGATGAAGTGTATGAAAATACTGATCTGATCTATCATTAATTATTATAAATATTTATATTTATGTAAATAAAGATGTGATCCGTTGTTTTTAACTTACTAAGAAGCACACACAAACATTTGTAATATATATATATCTCAATCCACAGCGAATTCCGTCTCTGCTACTACCCACACAAATTGGAAAAGTTCACCGCGATGCTCGACGAGGCGTTCGGCCAGAACGCGAAGCACAGCATCTATGCCGACTTCAAGGAGTTGGACCAAGTCAAAGAGCCAGCCTACTACATCCACGTAATGCAGAAACCTCTCAACTGATCATAGTCGATAATAGCGTTCGAAAAAATCGATATCATTTAATATTGAAATAAAATCGATATACACAAGTATGTTAATATATTTGAATTTTATCAGATATCTAGAAGTGCGAGCAGAACAGCTATAGGTAAAAAGAAAAACCACTATGATTCCTGTTGAATATTTCTAATCATTAGAAAATTGTAATTGTAATAGTCTGCGGTCCATTTAGAATGGTGTAATGACTAATAACCGCCAAAATTTTCATATTCTATCTGTATTCGGTTATTTTATGAATAAAACGCAAAAAGTTGATTTGATCAATAACTTTCTTAGTGTTT
Organism: Eurytides lysithous rurik; assembly: GCA_018247575.1. Classification (NCBI taxonomy): domain Eukaryota; kingdom Metazoa; phylum Arthropoda; class Insecta; order Lepidoptera; family Papilionidae; genus Eurytides; species Eurytides lysithous. The sequence goes on along the minus strand of DWHO01001756.1, from coordinate 8,318 downwards.
TATTATATTATTTAAAAGACTCACAGTGTATTTTACGATTCCACATACTTTGTATTGCAAATCGTAATTTTTCAAATAGAAAGTGTATATTTTAAACAGTTTTAGCTCCTGGCCGTGTGATTTTTGTTATTTCATAGATAAATCAAAATAAATATTTATTGTTTCCTACAGAACCCTCTCCAATAAGACAATTAATTTTTTTTTAAACCACAATTTCAATCCTGTAATAGGCAATGTATTGTTGAATAGTTATAAATATGAAAAGTGTTGTTCCATATGAAATGTTTATTGCTCACTGTGATAAATATTATATACTTTTATAAATGTGCGGTATTATTTACTTTCGTTTTAATGATAATTCGTTTCAGTATTTATCCTTATTATTTCGCTAAAATGGATGGAAGAAGTGTTCAATGTACATGGGTTAAAAATAAATGCAAATACAATCCATGCGCGCCTATGAGTAATTTAAGACGAACGTAGGTCATAATTTATATTTATAAAAAAAGTTAACTATTTGCTGAAGAAAAAAGAAAATAGGAGACTGGCCTGAGATTTAAAAAAAACGAATCCTATAGCATTGTATTAACTTTTAAACATCGAAGGTTTGCTGTGGACTTTTTCTAAAAATTGTATTAAATACAAAAAAATACTTTTTGTACTTTATATACCGGTATAACCGAAAAAAAAGTTGCCCCGTGAGAGATACATAACAATACTCGGTAAATCTATGCAAATGTCATTATTAACAAATTTTCCATGAAAGTGAGCTCAGAGAAACCTTTAAGGATGCGAAATTTGTATCAATCATTTTTATTTATCCTATACAAAAATATAATCTCAGTATATGTCATAACTTGTAACTACTCAAGTATGTAGCACCGACTGAAATTTTAGCGTAATAGTTAAGTGTAAACTTTCAAGATTTAATAAAATATGTAATAAATTTGTTGCAATTAACAAGATTTCGCAGTATGCTCTCGATATGTCCTTAGTATGTATTGTATGCATTAGCTGACCAACATAGCAGCGGGGGCTGCTAAAAATCCCAAATGACCAAAAAATCTGAATATTGATAGGGTTCCTTGAATAAATCCTTACAATTGAGCTTCTAATGTACATGTCACACAAAAACTTAGGTAGCCTAATAAGAATATTCTTGAATCATTTTAAAGAAATGAAATGATGTTGCTGAAGATCTGGCAGACGTTTTACCACCGAACAGTAACCATTGGAATATTAAACCATTCGACCATTCGTTTACGACAAAGATAGAGCGTCCAAGACAAAAAAAGTTAAGGTCCATTAAATAAAAGATTTTAAGATTATCGAAATAGAGAATGAAAGGTCATTATTGTTTTTTTTTTAATTAGAGCGGGGAAGTCGTGTGCACACACTGTATGAATTCTGAAATACAAGCCGGGGATATGTCAATGTTTATGTTGACAGATAGATGTATAGCAATAGCATGCAGCACTATTGTATATGAATTTTTATGTATCATGGGAGTCGTTTATTATATTTATATATTTCAGGTAATTGCCTCCGTGATCTAGCGGTAAAGGCCTGCGCTTTACAAATCTGAAATCGTGTGTTCGAATCCCGCCTAGGATAATAACTTTATGTTGTTGTTTTTTTACTTAGGTTAGGGCATAGATAACATATATATATATATACTGATTGCCATAAGTAGCATGATCATCCACACGTCAATTGGGCATGTAAAAAGTCGGTTTCAGCATCTCGACGCCATCTAGCGATATTTTGGAGGAGTCACTACGAAGAGGTAGGTTTAGTCACCGCCTTTGCGCTTGATTTCTTACCGGCCAAGTATCCATCCCAGTGGTTTATAAAAATAAAGGAATAGTGAGTTCACATGTGTCTGATGACTCGATTGGCGCAGTTGCTAAGGTATTGGCTTCAGCGTTACAGGCCGTGGGTACGATTCCCACCCGGGAACTAATATTTGTAATATATATAAAAATTAATCTCTATTTCCCTTGGTCATCGTATCACGCGTGAACGGATGGAACAATTTCGCTAATTCTTTTTTTGTTACGTTAATGTAACAATAGTCAGGAGAAGGTTCTTATGGAAGAAGAAATTATGAAAGTGGAGCGGAACACTAGAAAATTTAAGAAAACTTAACGACAATAATATAGGAACTGAAAATAAAACAAAGAATGTTGTATATCATAGACTATTACAAATAATAAACACTTTTTTTTTATTAATTACCAACCATTCTAATTCAATATTCATAGTTAAGACAGGACAATGTTAGTCAGGACAGCTAGTATTTGTATATAACTATAGATGATTGTTCCTGATCTGGACATTTGGCAGTGTGAAATTTATGTATTTTGAACATCCTTATAACACAAGATATTTATCTATCTATCATCTGAGGGCAGTGTTTTTTAAAAAAGCAAACACTTGTGCTTTTATAATTTATCCCATGTAGTTGGCTGCTTGTTTTTTTTAATATTAATTTATCGATTGCAGGTTTGCAGTCACTACTTCATGTATTTATAAAAGACAAATGTGTTTCTTATTGCAAAAAAATTCTTCATGTAACATAATAAAAAGGAAGTTTTATGTTGTCAAATTTTACCTCTAACTTGGGTCAATCGTTTTGAATGTGTTGAACAAAACTCAAATACTGGATTTTCAATTTAAGTTTTATTACAAACTTTTAATGTCATTGGTGCATCTGAGAGAAACAAACTATTGTACATTAACAGTATTTTTTTAACATTATGATGATATTAACAATATCTTTTTTATTATATAAATACGAATGAAAAAAGAAAAGGATCAATAAAAAGTGAGAAAAGAATAAATTAAAAAAAATAATTTATTTATTCAAAACATTCTGTATAAGGAAGAGGATTTGATATGAAAGTGAGAATTTAACTTATCGGGCTCAGGGACTTAACAATAATTATTATATCTAATTTATCTATTAAGCTAAATCTTTACGATCCCACAATAATATTGTTAATGGGGATGTGAATTAACTTTACAAAGAAACCAATGAAGCCCATGATGCAGAATCCGATGGCTGTTGCGATGGCAATCTTTTGGAATTCTGAAAATAACAAAACAAAATGTCACTACATATTTTATAAATAAAAAGACAAACCAAAATAGACAAAAAATTGTCAGAATAGTGTAGTAGTAGTGTAATTATATATATTTTTTATTACAACATCAAGTTATGGAGTCATTTTTATATTTCCCTGTACAGAGAACTGCATATGTACCCCTAGTTACATCTTTAATGTTAAGAACTAAAGCCATAGACCTGTTTACATACCTACCATATGACCATACTATTTTATCTATTAGATGTTTTAGAATTTATATATATTTTTGAAAATTTTGGGACAGAAAACTTACTCTTAGTGAAAGGAATAAAAGTTATATAAAAATTACAATAAATTACAGAGATGAAAATAAATGTTTCAAAACACATGAAAAAATTCAGTCTAAAAATACATACAGATTTTTACCTTCAATGCAATAAAGGGTTCAAGACATAAAATAAAAATTAATTAATTATATATTAGTGGACATGTATGACAAAGTTTAGAGAAAAATAAAGTTCATTTCAATTTTTACTTAATTTTTCTATTTATGTGGGAGGTATTGTTATTATTATATGTCCTTGCTAATGAAGTTCTCTAAAAGGTGTTACTTATTGTTATTTCAAATATTTTCATACTAGGCTTTCATCATTAATCCTTTCCATGTTTTACATTATTGTGTACATATTCTTTCTTAAACTGTAACTAATTTCTCAATAAAATAAACACATATATATATAACTCTATAATTAACTCAGCTATAATAATGATTTAGTTTTCTACATTATTCCTTAGCACATCTAGTTCCAGAATATGACAAGGGGCTAACAGAATTCTACAATATTTTTTGGTGTAATGAAAATTCAACATCTCCGAATTATAATTTTTTGCCCATTTTATAGAAGTCAATGGAGGGTTTTCATCTTTGCTTTTTTCATCTAGTATGAAAAAAAACTACAATATAATTAATGAAAGTTACATAAATTAATATATAACATTTTCGTTAAACATGAGACTTACTATTACACCAAATAAATTATGGTTATATATAAACTGTTTTAATTGAAGTTAATAATATTGGGGCATGTACATAGTAAATTTTCATTCAGTAGGACCTTCATATGTTATATATTAAGTCAAATATAAGATATAAGTTCGAAAACATTTTGATGGATTCCTATGAAGAATTAATTCCTATGACGTATAGTATTAATTAATATTGAAATAATGATAAAGTTACCTTTTCTGTCTGGTTTCGTACATCTTCTGACTAATCTAATAGAGTCCTTTGCAAATTGTTTGCCTGGCTCGATAAACTTAGCGATTTGGTCCATTTTCTGAAACACAACAGATCCTTTATTAAAACCAATGATATCAAAAGTTTTTCAATTAAATTTTGTTTTGTAGTTAAATTTATATCAAAAATGAAATGCGCACCTCCAAATATATATTACAATAGTGTCTACGCGACCGTCTTGTTGGAAAATACAGTAATGACAAGACAAACCTAGACACAAACGTCAGCCACGTTTCGAGAACACACGGCACGTCATCAAACTTTCTTTGTCATTCGGATACACAAAGAAAAATGTAACTACTAATTAATTGAAAATTTTATTTTAATAATTTTGAAGAAGTACGACTCAGTGTAGAAAAAAAATGAGCATAATTTTTTTTGGAAGAGGTCAGATTACTAAATGAGCAAGTAATGTCTCTGAGACGTCTGTCCATAACAGCACAGTACTATGCAGAAAGTGTTTAGCCTTGCACTGCGTTATCCACACAGATATCGAAGATGTTACATCTTTATACTCAGTAATTGCAATATCAGCCCAGACAGAGCCTACCTTCCCACTTGTTAGAAAACCATCTTGTGCCTGTTATTTATCAATACATAACAATATAATAAGTGTCTACGGATTGAGCAAATTGTATCAAATTTATATTGCAGGATAAAAGCGCATAATAAAATTATTTTTTTGTAAACTTTTACCATTGTATTACTTCCTACAAATACAAATAAACAATATGGCATTTTGTCGTCTGTTATTGACTGACGTACGTCAATGTCTCTTGTTAATTCATTAAGTCGGTTGTCAAATAAAAAGTAAAATATTATAACTTTGTTTTGTTGATGGTTGACTGATTTTGTAATTTTTCATGTGAAAGTATTTTGAGCAGAATAAATCGTGATTTTCATTAAATTCTTTAGTTTTGAGAAGGTGTCAAAATTGCCTAAAATGTATGCAGTTGAGAAAAAATTTGAAATCGAGATGAAATTGAAAAAGGTTTATTGCTATTAAGACTGTTATAATTATATTTAATTATGTGTAAAAGATATTTCTTTAATCGAACTCTACATAATGTGTAACTTTAGACAAATATCTTTTGATTTATTGTAGGAAAGTTTAGTGGGCGTATATCAATTGTCGTTTTAAATTTCCAGGAAATTACTAACATTCAGGAATTGAAAGCGGCGGCTAATCGTAGCTCCTCGTTAGCTAATGATGTATGTAATGTGCTTGGTGCTTGTGAGCAGAGATTGCAGCAACTGGAGACTGCTGTCCTGCCCTTATATGGGGACACTGCTCGTTTACAACATATCCATCAGAGTATGTATTGAAAGTGATAAATGCATTTCAAAGAATTAAAATATAAAAGGATTGAATAATATTTTGGAGATTTTAATCCTTTAAAACAATATATTGTCTCATAAGCGAAATTTTATTTATTAGAGATTGTGATATCTGAGTAATTGGTTTATTATAAAAGAGGGCCTCCTGTATTTCATTCACAAATAAACATTTTACTTAACACTTCTGGCTTTGTTCTGCCTAACTCAGAATTGTCTTACCCCTTTCCAACAATGATTCTAAATTTGTACCTTATGCTATTTAAATAAAACTACAACTATCACTACCTATTTTCTCCAGACATGGAGCGCACTGTGAAGGCTTTAGATCATGTTATTAACTATTACATGGTGTCACGGGAGCTGGTGGAGTTAATACAAGCAGGGCCACACACATCATCTACTGAATCGTTAAATATATACTTAGAGGTGGGACACCCATATTTAATTTGTGTTTATTTTGGGTTCTCTTTGTTTTTGAAGATTCTGAAATTTTTCTTTATTTACAGGCATTGGATAAGTTAGCCGAAGCTCAAAACTATTTTAACAAACACAATCCTCAAAGTGTAGAGTTGGAGAATATTGTACGTAAAATTAATATCTACTTTAGATTTGTATATTTATTTTAAAAAGTTACAAAATAGATTAATTTGATAATAGCTTTTATAAAGCTATTGCAGCATCATGAAATACTGATTGATTATGAACAATTAAATAACATTCGAACTACTTGTCCTAAAACCTTGTTTGTATACCTTGACATGATTACTTGTTATATCTCTTTTAAATTATAGTTAATAGTTTTATTAAAATGCATTTAAGTTTTAAAATTTTTCAAAGTTTTATATTTTTGTAGAATCAACTGTACAATGCTGGTGTTTTAAAACTAGAGAGTGCCTTTGAGGAGTTGCTTAGTCGCAACACAAGACCATTGTCTCCAACAACCCTAATGGACATGATTGCTTTGGAAGAAGGTAAAATATGTTTGTCTATAATATTCATCTCAATTAAATTTTGTGCAAAAATTTAATGTAAAATAGTTGTGTTCCTATTATCAGTACTTGTGCCTATGCTCAATCATATGTCTAGGAAATTGAATATGTTTACAAAATATAAAAACGATAAACATAAAACATTCATTAGAAAAAAGTTCTGAATTATCAGTAGTATTGTTAGTAGGTTGGCATTTTCGGTTGTTTTTATGTTATCAACCAGTGCAAGAGTTGAAATTATTTAATTAAATTTAATATACTACTAGAGTCCTGTGGGTTGATTTGGTGTTGAACTTATGTCGCTGCTATTTTGATCATACGAATTTCACATTTCCCAAGAATAGTACGAACCTTTTGTTCTAATGCACAAATACACTTTCAGATTTATGATTTCCTCCATATCAGCTGTAGGCTTTGCCTTTATTATATTTGTATACGAAAAATATGTCTTTAGCTAAGAACAATCTGTCTCCATGACACCCTATAATAGAGGCTATCCCTATGATAGCCTCTATTATAGGGTCCAATTAGGTATCCTTTGGAAAATGGGGAAAAAGGGGCTTATTGTAGGGGCTTTTTGGATGGCGAATGGAAATATAGAAATTGAAATAAGTTTTTGACGTTACAGCCCATTTTCAATAATCGATGTATCCCGATGTATGAATTAAGCGATCAGAAATTCTGAGATTTCTTCATAGCCTCGATATATCCGGTTCCTTAGATTCCAGCGTGGACAGCGTGAGTGTGAGCGGTAGTGGTTCCACCTCTGGGACCGCTTTGGAGACGATGCGCGCTGCCGCCGCGTGGCTGAGTGCTGCCGGTAGACCACCAGCTGGCCCATTGCTGGCCATCAGGGCCCCGGCGGCCAAGAGCTCGCTCGTGGCCTTCAAGGACTACCTGAGGTCCCGATCTATGGCCGCTTCGCCGTTAATGGTGAGTCCCGTTATTTGGTCGTATCTTTTGGCCCTTTGTCTTTTTATAGAATTTAACGGCAAGACAAGCAAGCCGTATGACAGCAAAGATGGCTCTACCACTTGAGTGTTTTAAAACTAAAATTAGAAACAATCTATTGCATAAATCCTATTACACTGTTCAAGAGCTCTTTTTGCACGAAAATGCGTGGAATTTAGTTGATTGATTCGTATGTGGGATAGCTATTATTATTGTATTACGGCATATTGTAACGGTATTTTAAAAGAGCAACTGTTGAGTTTCTCAGCAGAATTACATTCCGAGTCGGTGGTAGCTTCCTCGCGAACTAAAATGTAAAAATGACGATTTATAAGTGGTAATATATTTGTTCAAATAGGTCTGTAAAGGCCTATTTCAACAAATATATTTTGATTTGATTTCTATCTCCATACATAACGCTGGCCTTTCAAACAAGAATACAGTAGTGATTGCATATTTCTATTCGGCAGCAGAATAAGAATTGGAAGCAATGAGAAAAGTGTATTTTTCTAAATTCTTTATATTATTCTGATAGCAGAGTGGTCCCCTTGTACAAAAGTGACGATAGACTTGAGTCTGGCAATTATAGACCTATCTCTGTTCTACCGTCCATGAGCAAGGTTTTCGAAAAGATAATCTTAAACCAGTTAACAG
>DWHO01001755.1:0-14620 GCA_018247575.1 Eurytides lysithous rurik | reverse complement strand
ATGTAGTAGTAAATATTTATTTTTGTATGTACTGATATAGTCATTTATGTATATATGCCTTAATTAAATGACAGATTGGTTGATTGATTTGTTGCACCTACCACTATTATATCTGCACGCCCCTGGTTGACTGGGAAAGAATGCCTCAGTCCGCCCTTTGTAATATTTTTTTAAGGTATATGCAATAAAGAATGGATAAATAAATAATATCCGCATTATTGAAATTTTAGTGAAACTGACATCGAACATATTTTAAAGATCACGTGATAGGGATCGTCGCAGCAACCCAACCAAATAACTTGGTGTTAGCCATGAAAGTATACAAAGATTTTGACGTATTTGGCGTATCTCATTCGCGAAAACTCTTTCGTGTTCATTCTAGTTTCATTACAGTATATAAAACCTACGATTTATGATTTTGAAAGCATTATTATTATTATTTAAAAATAAAGTAAACTTCATACAAACTTTATTAATTCAAATTTATATAAAAGAACTTTATGATACAGTTGTAATTATAGTGGACTATTTTATATGCCAAACAAAGTACTATTATATATCAATTTTTTATTCTTATAATTTCGACTTTTGGAAGTGTTTTCTCACATATTTTCTACAAGATTCCTTAGTAGTTTTTGTAATTTTTTTTCGTAATATAAAATTCAGAACAACGTAAAACCTTCGTTAACGACTAAAACTTAATGTTAGCTATGAAAGTGTGTAACAAAGGCATGTTATGACATTTAACCAATTTGGATTGTTTTTATTGCTCAATTAATTTCGCACCGCCTCTCTTTAGTTTCCATAATTCCGTCGTGTGACATAACTTATTCTATTCTAACTTTTCGTTATAAAACTTTTCCGTTTACAGAGATACTTTGGCGATGTTTATTTGTTCGAATTTCGTTATCGCCGACGTCCAACTCCACACCCGTGACCTGATTAACAATGTTGAGATTTTCATTCGTAATAGGAATTTGGACAATAAAAATAAAAGTGTATCTAGAAGATTGTAATTTGATACAAAATGTAATTTCTTTATGTCGCCGACGATCAACGTAATTTGTTTATTCACTTGTGTATTTTAAACATGTATTTTGAATAACCTATGAAGTGGGAAATTGAGTAAATGTATTTTTTTTTGCAAAATGTACTTATGTTTTTGAAATGGACTTCAACTGAAGCTGCGAGGCCTTTAGGAAGTGAATCAAATTGAAAGGAGATAAAATGTTTTTAAAATTGAGGGTAAGGATTTCCGATCTTTTTCTCACGATAGTAAGATCTGCTAGTTAATGGGGAGAACCTGGCAGTTTATTTTGCGTGTAAAAAAAAGTATATTTACTAATAAAAACCAAACTTAGTTTCTGCGTGGTGCATAAAGAATTTGATTGTTCTACGGCATGCTTTTAAACTTCACAGCTGTTGTTTTTTTTTAATCAGCTGTCGTATTCATCAAATAATGATTTAATGATTACAAATAATAATTTAATGTACTTTAAATATCACCATTTAATATGTCTATATGCAATCAATGTAATTATTTCTCCCAAATTATAAATATTTGCTTAGGTAATAGGATTCTACTGCAGAGTGCCTGGAAAGAAACTGATTTACAAATATTTCCTTCAAGCCGGAACACACGAATGATACAGTATTTTTATGGAGTAGGAGACAAACGAGCAAGCGGTTCACCACATTAACAACATGGAAGTTGCAAAAGCGTTGCCTCTAAATTGGGAACACTTTAGAGGGGGAAGGACAAGTGCGGGAGGAAGGTTGGGCCACCGGCCACCTCAGTCAATCGAATCGCGGAAGCAAAAACACTTCCATTTGATGTCAAATTTCTGTGAGGTTGAGGTACTTATCCGGTTCGAACCGGCCCGTGCAACAGCGGGAGCAGCTGCGTTGCTCTACCAGAGTATGAAAACAAAAAGTTTATATTAATACGTTAATATTATTAAAGACCTTTATACCTAACTACGCCGAAGGCCTTTCAGAATTACTACGAAGATATTTTATATATTTTATTTTGCGCCACCTTCGTCTATGCTGTTCAGAAAACGACAAATAGACATTTATTTATTTATTTATTTAAACTTTATGCACAAAATATGTACAAAGGCGGACTTAATGCCGGTGGCATTATCTCCCAGTCAGCCTTTGGGTGGTGCCGAAAAAATTAGGTAGGGGCACATATAAATAGGAATGTAGAAGAAATGTAGGTTTTTAATGAAATAGAAATTTAAGCCGTACTAAAATTATTATAAGTTCTCGAAGAAAGTATTTGAAGCACGTTTGAGATTTTTAGTAACGAAATGCGTTGAGCTCGTCCCGATGTGATGTTTTAGTTGTTTCGTTGCTTTCCTAAAACAATTGTGGAATATATTCTCGTATTGTACAAATATGAGAGTCAGTGGATCTTACATCATGGTAGTCTGTCCATACCCGTATTTACTTTTCAGTAGATACGGGTTTGCGACCCCGGCCTCCTCGAGCCATTGCTACTATACTCCCTTTTCCTTATCCTGAAGTAGTGCAGTGTCCTTGTCCCATGTTCCTAACAAAAACTCCCGGCTAATCGTTTTTTATCATATTCCAGTGCTAAGTTTTTCCCACTGAGGGTTGATGTCAGGCAGGCGGCCGGTTGTAATACACACAAAGCCAAATCTTATTACACAACATGAAATACATGTTGTGCCGACCACACCTAGTGGGATATAATAAAAAAAATAATATAATAGAAAATGCTTTGATATATCCTGCGTACTTGGCCAATCTCTTGTAGATCAGTCGCCGTGGCCGGAATCGGTCGGGAGGACATTATTTTATTATGCATGTAACCTACATGGTGTTGGCCGAAACAATAATGTACTGCTACTTATGTTTTTGTATAGATATCTGTTATACACACAAATATATTTTTCGGAAGGTCATTGAACCGCAGACTTGTGACGTCGGAGCCAGTATCTTAGTAACTGGGCCGAACTAATCATTTTGTTGCGCATACTTAGTTATACACTTGATGATGACCGTTTGGCACAGATGCTAAGCTATTGGCTTCGGCGTCGCAGGTCGTGGGTTCGATTCCCACCCGGGGCAAATATTTTTACCGAACTACAGATATTTGTTTCGGATCTGGGTGTTTGTCCGCGTAAAATTGATGCATGTAAAACGCCTTTATAACACAAGATATTTCTATCATTTTTAAAAGAAGTTTTTTTTTAAGAAAAAAAAAAAAATACAGGGGTTAATTACGACCATAGGCCATCGACCATCTTACTTATGTAAACTGCAGTATTCTAAAAGTCGATAATATAAAATCAAATTAAACGCGATAAAACCGGTAAATAAGTTTCATATTAACAAAGTACGACCATAAATTTATATAACATGAAATGACGCGTAAATTTGACACACAAAATATTAAAAAAAATATTCTGTTGTAGCCAAAGTTTGACAGACAAAATATTAATACAAAAATAATAAAATATTCTCTTCTTGGCCAAATTTGACAGATAAATATTAAAAAATAATAATAGAATATTCTATTGTTGCCACTCACATGTGGTTCACCGCTGACGTCGAGGTAGTGAGAGCCGCACTGGACCGACGCCTCCACTACCGGCTCCCCGTACAGCCAGTAGGGGCCGCAGCAGTTCATCAACACCCTGGCCCGTCGGCACATCGCCTGAAGAGACTCCTTGTCGCCCACATCAGCTATAATCACCGGGATCGTTGATAGATCCTCGCCTGGAAAAGTTGGTGTATATCAATATATGTGTAGTGCAAGTTTTCTTAACCTCTTGCGGTATTTCGCAATGTACACTACCGGTCAAAAGTTAGAGACCACTATTAAAACAAGATATTTTCAATTTTTTATAAAAATATATTAACCGACTTCATATAAATCCTACTTAGTTTTAAGCACATGTTCGCAGTGCATAGTGCAATCGGAATGAAATTTCTGAGGAAACCTTGCGATATACCGTTTACATCAAAACTATGCATAATTAGGGAGAACTCAAAGACTACTGGTCAAATCTCGCTAAAATTTATATGGAACCACACGCCAAGCACCAACTTTCAAATATAATAAACACACACCAAAAAAAAACAAAACATGTTACCATATTTAAATCTTTTGGTTGTTTCTCAGGCTATAGGACTGGAAGCCAGGCTATAGTAAAAATCAAAATTTATCTATAATTATCCTATTTATAAAATATTATCATAATTTTTTGACTTTGACTTGACACAACCCCAGACCATAACAGATCGGCCACCATGCTCGACAGTCGGGACTATACACTACGGCATTGTCTTTTCGTCGGCGGAACGTCGGACGAAAATTTTTCTTCTCGAAGCGATCCAGTCTCGACGGGCAAAGACCCATTGCATCCGCTTTTTCTTATTCTGCAGTTTTAGGTTCAGAGGTTTTCGAACAAACAACGACCGACCAAACAACTTGGCATATCACAATCGTCTTTTCATTGTAGACACTGTTAGTCGTCTATTTCGCTTGCTGATTACTACAATAAATGTGTCTTCCTCAATAAATGGACTATTCGACACAAAAATAACTTTGCAATTCGAACCAGTAGTTCTTGAGTACTAGCGTTAAACCAAACAAACAAACTCTTCAGCTTTATAATATTAGTAAGGATAGAATATGCTGGGGTGCAGATTACTTTTTATCACCAATATTTTGCAAAATATATATATAATAACAAAAGTTTTTTGTTAATGGTCTCAAACTTTTGACCGGCAGTGTAGTTCTAATGCTGATTGCATTAGAACTACACTACCTAACTACTCTACCGAACTAACTACTTAGACCACAGATGTTTCAGAAGTCGTGCATTTGGTATATTCGTCCAATTCACTCTTTAATAGAATTTGTATGCGTTTAATAATAATAATACCAAGAAATATCTTACACACGGCCTACTAATTCCAAACTAGGCAGAGCATGTATAGTAAGTAATCAGACAACTGATATTTATACTATATATTAGTATTTATTTATATGTATGCTTGTGTTACCTACGGACATCGGGCCGTATGACGTTCATACCACATCCCTATCCTACTCTTGTTACACCAAGATTGTGGAAACGTGTCGTGAGAAATATAATTTTGCTGACACTAGCAAATTGTCACCATGGGTACTGACACCTGCCTGCATGACGTACATACCACATTCCTGTCCGGCTCAAGTTCCAGCAAGATCGCGGAATCACGGCGTGAGAACCATAAATCCGCTTACACCAGAAAACCGTCACTGTGGGACAATCACACACTGACCAACACTCCTCGCTCGATCGCAGAAGCCAGCGGTTGTCATTTAGATTTAAGTAGTTTTATAAGCTTTTAGTTAATAAGTATTGTAATGGATAAAATACTTTAATCCTTTAATGAGAACTCTCGTCGAGCGTTAATATAAATATTTAACCCCTAGACATACAACAAATACTTCAGCTTGTCGAACAAATATTTTGTCCTGAATTTATATATTAGACTTGAACACCCGACCTGCGGCTTTGCAGCTAGGGGCACTAACCACTACACCAACGGGCCAGTGGATATTATAAACATATGGAAAACAGTTGTCGGTTATAAAATAAAGAGTATTTCCCGTGACCAAAGACTCTGCAATAATGCAATGCAAGAGTGTCATTAAGAGAAAAATTTAAGACAATAAACATATTGACTGTCGCTTCTCAATACGTGTATGAAAATTTTATGTACGTTCACAAAAATATTAATGACTTCCACAGGAAGTGTGACGTGCACGACATTAACACTAGGAACAAAAACAACTTTGTTTTACCTAAGACTCGTTTACAACAAGCCAGTTACTCTTTTATGGGCACTGTATACGTTTTTACAATAGGATTCCAGAAAACGTCCAGAAAGCTCCTTTTGCCAAATTTAAAAAAAATTGTAAAAGGACGCTTGTGTGCTAAAAGTTATTATACAGTAAAAGATTTCATTGAAGATAGCACATCATGGGAATTATGTGATCGCCTCCAGGCCAGTTCAAAATGTAAATTATAAAAATTATCAACGTAATTTAAAAATAAAAAGAGTTAAAGCCCCGCTGAGATTCTTTCGCCTGTTCCTCTCAGGACAGAGGCATTTTTTTCAGAACAGGTATTAGAATCATTAGACGTCAAAAAGTGATTGTAAACCAATCCAATTTTGAATAAAGAATTTTTGACTTTGACTTTGAATCTAGGATTTTTTTATTTATCATTTAATTGATATCGTAAAAGCAATTAAAATCTATTATTGTAAATACTATATAAACAAATGTTATAAATACATAATATAGTTATTGCCTTGTCATCTATTGGAAACTATGTATGATTTTTTTTGCCGTTTATAATTTTATTTCAAATGAATTACTTTATGGTTTGTATACCTATATCAATTTTGAATGTCACAAACAGCTGTTAATACAACTATAAATGTTTTGCACAAATATAATTTTCATGACCTTATAGTAGAGAAGTCATAAAAAAAGTTTCTTATGCTAGAAATTAGTGGTTATGAATTTGGATAGTAGAATTTTCTATTATTGCTTTTTTAATTTCCCAGGCCAGCGATCAGTTGAAGCTTTCTCAGAATTCATTAAGAAACAGCTGACTGATCCCATCATAACCTTCAGTTCCATTAAAGAACTTCATGACTTAAATGAAGACAAACGACACATAATTGCATATATGGACAGAAGGGATCAACCTGAATATGAAGTGATTCGAAGGGTGGCTGCGAGTCTCAAAGATGAATGTATATTCAATGCTGGCTTTGGGGATGCTTCTCAGCAAATGCATCCACCAGGTAGTTATTTTATTTTAAAATAAAAACAATAATAATGTTAAAAACAGTATTAGCTATCAAAACTTTGGTAAAAGAGGTGTGAACTTATTTTTTAATATAAGAAGAAAAAAGTGCATAAGTATTGTAAAATCCCTTAACGTAATATTTGCTTAACAGGTCAACCAATAGTTGTGTTTAGAGCTGATCGGAAAACTTCAACAGAGCCTGATGAAACATATAGAGGTTCATTGAATAGTTTTGAGGAGTTAAATAGCTGGGTCCAAGAAAAATGTATACCTTTAGTGCGCGAAATAACTTTTGAAAATGCCGAGGAACTTACTGAAGATGGGCTACCATTTTTAATTTTGTTTCATCATCCCACGGATACTGAAAGTATTAAAAAGTACAAAGAAATCATCAACAGAGAGCTAGTATCGGAAAAACGTAAGTACTTTATTATACCTATAACATTTTATTTTACAAATACAGACAATTAATGATAGAATTTATAAAAAAAAAATATCTTTTTGCTCTGTTTATAATAAAAAATTCACATCACAACTATTATTATCATCCCTTGTTTACACTGGGTTCATTATTTATATATTTGTGATAAGATTACTCAAACTACTTATCACTTTAAATTATATGATATAGTGTTATCTAATTTTGATTTATTCAATAAGACTTATCAGTGATTCTATTATTTTTATTTACATAAATTATATCATCATCATGTAAGACCACATCACACTGAGTTTTGATTTTATCATGCATGTATTTTATTATTTTCAATGTGTTTCTACAGAAATCAAATGAATAAATCCTGTAAAATTATTAAACCATATGCAATATTTTTGTTTTTAATTGCTCATGAAATTTTTTTATACTAATAATAATATCATGGGACATCTCACACATTGCCATCTGATCCCAAACTTGGCAGAGCCTGTACTATGGTAATGAGACAACTGATATACATACTTACATATTTTTTAAATATATACTTATACATATGTATAGATAATTAACACCTAGACACAGAACAAATACCTATGCTCATCGCAAAATATTAATACAATAATTGCAAATATTATATATGATATTAAAAATAATAGTTAAATATCAGAAAACTATGTAGGAATGTAAAGATGTTGAAAAAAGTGTAATAAATATTGTCAAACATGCACAAATAATTTCATAGTCACATGCAGAGAAATCTTTCAAGGTTTCATTTAAAATTTATATTAATATCTGTTTTTGCGTTCTTCAGAAAATGTTAACTTCCTCACGGCGGATGGTGTGCGCTTCGAGCATCCTCTGCACCATTTAGGAAAATCTGTGTCCGATCTTCCATTAATTGCTATAGATTCATTCCGTCATATGTACTTGTTCTCTGACTACAATGATATGGAGAAGCCTGGAAAGCTGAAACAGTTCCTCCAAGATCTTTACTCAGGGAAACTTCACAGGTAACAAAAGTAAAAATAAGTATTTTATAAAACAATCATTAGATTGTATTTGATTGTAACAGGTATCATATTTTTATAGAAAACGAAAAAAATACTCATAAATATTTTTTTTGCATAAAAGTGTAACATATACATTATAAGTTTGACATTGTGATGTCCAAAAAGTGTTTTATCTAGTGGTTTGTATAATGTCATGTTCAATTAACTTTTTGCTATTTGGTAATACAAATATGCTTCAGTCAAAAGAATTATGTGTTAACATTATTTTAAGTCATGTCAAAAACCACCTTTTATGTTCTCACATAAAATGTATATTTTTTAACAACTTTTTTTTACATTGCTTAAAAATGTTATGGTACATTACTGACGATGTTTCTTTTTAACAACTGTGTAATGTTGTAACAAATGTGTGGAAATTGAATGACTGTATCTTAGCCATATGCTTCACGCATGGTGGAATATAATTGACAAATTTATTTTGAATCCATCTTTGCTAACACTACTAGAACACATTATGCATACATGTGATCTGGACTATTAAAGTATCATTTTAATGTTGTAGATTACCTATGTTTTGTTCCAACAAAACTTATATGTGTTTTAATGAACTTTTGTCAATAAGTCTGTGTAGGAATTGGCTTGTAATTTCATTATATAGCCTAATGTCAAAAAGTCTGTATTCTATTCCAATGATGACAAGTTACCACTTGCCCATGACATCTGAGGCATTAAATGCTTAGCTCTTTGGAGATGACATGAGATGTCCTACATCTATGCGTAAGTTATTTTTGTGAAAATAATGTCACCCCGAACATATTAATGTTTGCACAATGTTGTTTACCAATAAAAGGTAATTGCCCTTATCCGGGAGCATCTACTTGGCGGTCTTAGTACGTAAATCAATATGAAGAAAAAGTAAATTTAACACCATTAATTTTGCAATTAGCGCGATGCTTGTGTTGTGAACGGCGTAATGGCTAAGTCTAATTTCAAAAACGAGTTTAAATGTTCTTCTCGTGAGTTGTAAAAAAATATTATAATTTAATTTAAATTTTTTGAATGTCAACCTCTTGTGTGGCCTTCAACATTCGTGTTCTAATTAATGTAACACTAACAACATTACATGAACGTCTAACTTTGTGTTGTTAGTAATTTTTTTATCAATTTGATTTGAAGTAAATAATGAATATTTATGATCTGTTTCAGAGAGTTTCATTATGGGCCAGAAAACCCCCAAGTGGTTGTGAATACGGATGTGAAAGTCACCACACCGCCGGAGTCTACGTTCAAGAAACTGGCACCTTCCAAAAACAGATACACGCTCCTTAGGGATGAATTATAAGGCTGTAATAAATTAGATTTTGCAATTTAGTGTAAGTCAAAGCCACTAAATAAAGAAGCGCTTTAGTTAAAACTTTTCATCTCAATTCCACCTCCTTTCTCTTCTTTCGAATTGTTTAATTCATCTTTTGTAAGTGTTCATGTGATTTAACAATATTTTTTTCTATATTAAGTAATTTAACCATGAAAAAAGAGGAATATTTCTTGTTTGTATAGTTACACACTTTTAAATTTATTCATTACTTAAGTGAAACGATTATCTACTGTAATTGACAGCTGTAATGACGACTAAAAATATTAAATGCCAGAAAAAATAATATTAGGGGCGAAAAATGCAAGAATAAATTATGTATACAAAACAATGAATATTGCTAAAAGATAACAAAAGAAGGCTAAAACTACCTTATATGTACTATGAAATGACTTCTTTAAATAGTGTGTAACTACGAGGTGTGATCATAAATTACTCTGAATAATTTCATCGCGAACAAAGTGTTAAGTTTACATCAAATTTAAATGAATCTCCGTCAAAGTACTCTTGGCTAGCGATACACTTATTCCAACGTTGATTCCATAATTGGAAGGACTTTCAGCTGTTTTGTCGGGAATAGTGTCAAAATGGTTTCCTTTCATTACGGTTTTATTTTTAGGAAGAGCCTGAAATCGCATGGTGCTATAGCAGGAGAATGAGGCGGGTGTGTGTTTTTGCCACGAACTTGCGAATCAGTATCGATGTGTGGGACGGTGCATTGTCGTGATGTAGGAGGAAACCCATTATTCGGGTCTCTTTCGCCGTACGTCGTATTGCAAACGTTGTAGTAATCCCTTGTAATATTCGGAGTTTGCAGTCGTTCCCCTTGGAACCCTCGATGATCACACTCGCTATAAAAAAAACCAGAATGATGATGAGTATGACCTTAACGTTTGACTTTGACTGACGTGCCTTCTTAGGACGAGGAGGCATTTTCATTTCAGGGTCCTAGCCATACACTCAACTTTCATTTCCAGTTATAATTTTGCCTATAAATATCGGATCTGCATTAAGACGACACACATAAATCGAATCAAACTGACACACGTTTTTTCTTCTTCTCGTCATTTAAGTCTGGGAATGAATTTTTCAATGACTCATTTGCAAATTATCGGTTAAAATGCTTTGCATGGATCCGTACTAAATGTTTACTTGCTCGGCAAGCTCTCGAATCGTCAGTCGCTTGTTTGATTGAATCATTTTTGCCAACTTTTTCATGTTTTTCGTCGGTTTTTGAGGTCGAAGGACATCCCGACCTTTGCTTGTCCTCAACCGATTCATTCCCGCTATTAAATCGCTCATACCATTTTTCAACGGTCTTCAGAGTCAGAACATTATCACCATATACTGATTTTAACATTTCATGAGCATTGACTCTTCTTTGCAAGTTAAAACAAAAGTTTATGTTAAGGCGTTGTTCGAAAACTATGATGCGCGACAAATACAACTAATGACCTCACTCTTCTAGCTGTACTTCTATCAAAGCTGATAGACAAGTCGCAACTTGTTCAAATTTGCTACACGCAATGACAATCTCGATGCATCAGACTAATAAACATATTCATCCAAATGGACTTAGATACAGTAGTTCCTGATATAAAAAATCAATACACATACAATATTTTTTGATTACACCTCGTATGTTTAGACTATATGTTACTATATGTTTTTAAATTATTTTGTGTATATAAATACCTTTATAAGTATCATAATAATGCATTTACATTTTTGTGCCAGAGATAACAACTTAAGTTTTTCTGAAATAATTATGTACTGATTTTGTCTGAATTTCCTTCTAAAGCAGTTCTGTTATAAACATCTATATTATAATACAAGTAACTTATTTATTAAAATACAAATGTTATATTTAACTCTTAAAAATTCGCTCGGTTGCTAAGGTACAATACCTTAATAATTAAAAATTATGTTAGAACTTTCAACCAAAATAGTGTACTTGAAGGTATTAACGGTTGAGAAAGTAATAAATCGAAAATCAATGGGTGCAAGTTTGGCACGATACATAGATAAATGATTATGAAAATATTATATTATCAAATGCTTTTTTTAGATGTTGGGCATATTTATTTTTACCCTGAAAAAGTACTGTATGTGAATGGATGTCATTTTCTATTCTTGGTTTGCATTTGTTGCATCATATGCTTAATATTTTAGTAGACAGAGTTGAATAATTTTATATAATCATCATTGTTGCAAAAGCTGCTTGAAAATTAATTACACAGAATGTGATGTCCATACTTGACATATTAAAAAATTATATAAAATGCAAAACAATCCTCGGTGTACAAAAAACACTGATGTAAATTCATCTTTTATATGAAATCTGTTAAACATTCTCAAGAATGCCCAATCAATTTGTTTCCACCATTATGCTTATTATTTTTTTATAAACTGTTATTCTAATGAATGTTCTGGAACTATAATAATGCGGTGTTTTTTTTTTCCTTTATTCAAGGGTATGTATCTCATTTTGAGTGCTATCTGGGACTTAAACAGAAGTCAAATATTTGTAAAACGTTAGAATAGGTGATCAATAGAGATACCGCTGCATCTGAATGGTATTATTTTTAGAAAGTGTGAGTATAGCTGTGGGTTCACATTAAAAAACGTTCTACACGAAAGAAAAGTGTAACTTGACAATGCGAATGCATCTCTGTATGCTGTCTCGAAACAAATTTAAATATGTTTATTTTTGAGATTGTTTCAACAGTACAAACCCATGGCAATACGCAGCTTTTTAGTATGGATATTAAGGAATGTAATATATTATGTCTTAACACGAGATTTCTTAGATGGATATTATAAGACGACAAAAATATTGTTTCACAAAATTATTTACAGGCAATTTGGTTGCAATAAAAATATTTAATAGCCAAACATATTTGCATGTATATTAATAAAGCCATGTAGTTTTTAATATACATATAATTACAATACCATACAATAGGTTTAGACATGTAAAAACATTGTGATTATTTTGATAGTCCAAACCCATGATTAGATTATTTTTATTTGGTCTTTTCACGTTACTTAGAAACTCAAATATTCTGTTGATCTAGGATGAGATGCAACATTCCTTGATCAATGATTTCTATCTATATATGTCTGATGTAAAATGTTTGTACAAAATGTATGTTTTGTGACGTGTGCTGTAATAAATTTTTGAACTTTCCAATTAAGTCTTTAAGTAACACTCTTAGTGTATAATTCATTATTGAAATAACGACAATGCTTGTTATAATGTATTGTAATGTAATTAACATGCAGGGCTGGTGCCACGATATTCGTAAATAAAGAAGCAGATAGATTAAAGAAACGGGCAGTCAGATTTTCGGTGGTAGACTCACGCAGCAGTTCCCGCTGCTGTTGAATGGGCCGACTTGAACCGGATATTTACCACGACCTTGCAGAAAATCGGCGTCAAGTGGAATTATTTTTGTTTCCGTGTTGCGTCCGGTGAGTGAGATGGCTGGTGGTCCACCCAACTTCTTTCATCCTTTTCATACTTCCCCCTCTCCTTTTTTGCTTTTCCTGAAGGCTTACAACTTACAACTTTCAAAACATTCGACGTTGCAAATGTCCATGAGCTGGGGCTGGCTTTCCATCAGGTGAGCCGGTTGCTTGTTTGCCCATCTACTCGAAAAAATAAAGCGAAAAGAAGGGAACCGGAGAGTTTGTCTACCAGATAACGTACGCATCGATTTTTTTTCATTAATCAATGGTTCATTCCATTGATTGCCGTTACGGACCAAAATTTGGCAGACCAAATCAGCCGCATCGTCCATTCCAACTTGCCGATGCCGATCTCAAACAGCTACGATGTGAGGTAATTTTTGTAGAGATCTAATTATTGCCAGTTATTCTATCGCAATGGATGAATAACAACATAGGAAATGTTTATGAAGTAATTATTGTGCGTAGGGACTTCTTGTATCTTTTAGTCGCCATTGCAGTGCTAAGCGAATTAGTTAAAATACTAAGCATTGTTCTTTCGGATAAGTAAGTCGCTTACATTTTTATTCATCTGTGTAAAATAACTAAGAAAGGAAAAGACCGGCAGGGGTTTAATTGCATCTCTTTTTTTTAATTTGGCATCCCTTTCTAGACATAATTTATCTAAGATTTCATGCCATAAACAAAACTCGTGGTAACTTTTACAACGTTATATATAGAGAATTATGTTATATCATAATCAAAATATTTAGTAGTTTGATAGACTCAAATTCATTCTAACTCAAAGTCATTCGATGGTGGTTTTTTATAGGAGATGTGACGTCACAGGCAAGTCGGGCAGCTGTCGTTGTTCAGGGATTAAGTTAGGCAATGCAGTGGAGCCATCCCAGGCGAACTCTGAAAAAGAGGATGAATGTTATAGAATATATACGGTTGTCACAGAATCTATGATTAGTTTATAAAACTCAGTCCTGAATGATTTCTGTGCAGTACTGCTTGCTTTCATTAGATTGAATAAGTAATATCCAAACATTATTACATTCTGCTGAACAAAATTAAATGAAACGAGAATCGCACCGAGGACACTTTCTCGGATTATCAAGCAAGATTTAGGTCTAGCGGCTTACCGGAGATAAACATACCTTAAATCAGGTACTAAAACAAAAGAGAGTCGAAAGATCAAAACAACTGTTACTTCGATATGCAGACGAAAAACAAAAAAATTCTCTTATTCGATGAAAAAATTTTTACAATCGAGGAGCACTGCAACAAACAAAATGATCGAGTGTATGCACACAGCTCTAAAGAAGCTTCCAAGGTAGTAGCCAAAGGTGTGTTAGAGGACATGGCCTGCTCTAAGCGTCACCCAAATATTGAGTCGCTCAAGAAATCTTTGGAGGCAGCATTGACCAAGTTTCCAATGGAAGCCGTTCGTAAATCCATCGACGAATGGC
Organism: Eurytides lysithous rurik; assembly: GCA_018247575.1. Taxonomy (NCBI): domain Eukaryota; kingdom Metazoa; phylum Arthropoda; class Insecta; order Lepidoptera; family Papilionidae; genus Eurytides; species Eurytides lysithous. Next base: position 29 of record DWHO01001755.1, on the reverse strand, counting down.
CCGACCGTTTAAAAGCGTGCGTTAAAGCT